>VXAD01004669.1:1777608-1798157 GCA_013399195.1 Dicrurus megarhynchus | reverse complement strand
AAAAAAAAAAAAAAAAAAAAAAAAAAAAAAAACCCAAAAACAAACAAAAAAACCCCAAGAAACCAAATCAAACAAAAAAAGAAAAAACTCCAAAAAAACCAAAGAAGAAAAAACCACAAAAAAACCCAAACAAACAAAGCCCAACCCAAAAAAACCCACAAACAAGCAAAACCCAGAGTAATTGGAAATCTGATGCCACAAAACCAAAATAGTTTAACAGTTATCTATGACAGTCTTAAACACTCCAGATGGATTGAATTTTTTTAGACAAATCTCCTCTTTGTACCATCACCCCGCAGGGTAGGCAAACCCATATATTAATAAATAAATAAGTCAAATTTCTCCAATGTGTACAACAATCCCTATGCTAAGGATAGCTTTCTTGTACCTTTTATTTCAGGCTGACATTTTGCAGTCTCTGTTGCATCTCTCTACTGCACAGAGAGGTAACACCTTGTGACAATGAGAAGATCCAGAGGAGTATTTTTTCATTACCTGTAAGAAATAAAGCAACAAACAGAACAGCAAACCATAAAAATGCTCTCCAATAAAAGTGTTTCTCTGAGGTGTTACCAACATGCAACTCAAAGAAGAGGAAAATAGGACATTCATTCAGAAAAGGAGAACAGCTACGTGTCCTGGATTATAGAAAACCTCTAACTTTATGTTTCCAAAAATCTCTACATATAGCAGACATAAATCCTGTCCTTTTATTCCAAGGAGAGGAACACTTGCATGTAAAGATCCTCTCCACAGCATCAGCATCCCATCCAAAGGTACCTGTCACCATGTCAGAACCCCCTCTTCCCCCAAAAGCAAGTTTTTTTTTTTCCTCCAGAAGCTGGGAAAACACCTGAGCTATGAAACAGCACTAAAATCCTCTGAACTTCATAAAAAAAAATTATTTTAGAAAATCTACAGAGTATGAAGAGAATATATTTTATTTCAGCCCTTCTGCTTGACAGCTTTCCTGAGCTGGCCATCTGCATCAGCTCTGAGTGCCTGCCAGCTGACAAGTTCCATTTGTTGAGCAGATAATTGTAGCTGTTTTATTTTCCCAGTAACACACTATCACAAAACACGAGAGCGTTCAGCTTACTTTAGATATGTTCTTCAATATACAGAGGGCAGTGAATAATAGTGGAAACTGTTTTGGCTGACAAGCAAAGCATGAACGTGTCACATCAAATAGTTTGTCTTGCTCAGTGCTCCTTCAGAACAGATAACATTTGGCTTTCATATTTTACAAGAAAGGCTTGCAATGACAGCTACGAATAGGTTGCATTTCAGGTGCAACTTATTAAAAAGTTTTCTTCAGGGGTTTTAAACTTTATTTCATAAGTCTTTAAATTTATAATAAAATGCATAAATGTTATAAACCACAATTTTTAGGAAAGAGCAGCAATTTGAATATTGAAGGCATTCATCACAAGCAGGTTGTGGTTTTCTGGTCATAAATATTTTCCCTTTATAAGTACAGCAGTACTTTAATGAGATATTTCAATATCAATATCCCCAGAAAGGAGTTTTAATCACCTTGTGCTTAAGTTATAGAAACATAGAATGCCTTGGGTTGGAAGGAACCCTAAATATCATCCCATTCCTCCCCCTGCCGTGGGCAGGGACACGTTCCACTGTCCCAGGTTGCTCCAAGCCCTGTCCAGCCTGGCCTTGGACACTTCCAGGGATCCAGGGGCAGCCACAGCTTATTTTGCTTTCCAGAAGATTTGGCAGTTTTGCCACATAACCTGCGAGGAGTGTAACTCTGCCCACTCACAGCCCGGATTTTATTGAGACAAGCAGCCAGCTGGTGACTTTTTTGTCCCCAGCGCTCAGAACTGAGAAGCAGAACCCTACCTGATCCCATGGAGGACAATCCTTGCAGCAAGTGGTGCAAGTGCCTGACCTGAGCTGGCTCTGATACCCCAGATCACTGCCCAAAACTTCTCCTGTCCTGTGACCACCATAAAGGACGGAGCCCAAAGTCACAGACTAAATGAACCCACTTATTTTGGGAACATTTGACAGCTCTTTCACAGAACCGAGGTCTAGAAGTCTTCTGAGGGCTGTGCCACAGTCACTAAGCCAGGCTTACCACTGACATTTCCCTTGCCCTTTCTTTGGCATTGAAGAGCCCTTGTTTGTGCCTTATTATTATTTGTACGAGCCCTGATAAACCATTTAAGACAGCTGAATTATCCCCAAAATGGTTACTTTTTCCATAAGGTTGGGTTTTAAATAATCTTTTCTTGAGCCCTCTTATACACAATGGTATAAAAGTCAGTGCAGCACAAGTCAGGAACACAGAGTTGGCAGCAGATGGGAGAAATGGACCCTGAAAACTGGATTTAGATCTGTTATATTTTCGTTTATAACAAAAACCTGATAAAAATTATTTCACATCAGACTGTGAAGTGAAAACTAATTTTTTAGAAATATTTTGAAACTTATTGTAGAAGGATTTAAGTTGAAACAGAAAACTCTATATTTGCAGAGCACTGGAAAAAAAAAAGTCAATCTATTTGCTTCTGGTATTGCTTGAGGTCCATGATAGAAGTGTGCCAGTTTCGGGGCAGGAACGGTGCAGATTCTATTATTTCAAGGTCATTCAACTGCACAATCACAGTTTTGTTCATCAGAATGGGAATACAATCAATACTGCACATGAAAAAGTTTCACTGCTGCACAGAATGGATTTAAAGACTGTCCTCAATTTGGGCACCTCATCCCGATGGTCACTTCGACTGCTGGACAAAGCAATTCTTCCTCCTTCAGCTTTGGTTTCGTGTGCTGTGTAATCAACACTGGCAGTGATGCCAAGGGGCACATTCTGGAGGTTTAAATGGTAGAAGCAAAACAGAATCTTTAAAGAATAAACCTGCAATTGTGCCAGAGCATTAGAAATTACAATGGCTTGTCACTTAAAATGTGGAAATCAATAATTATTCAATAACAACACCATACTCCTGGGGATGCAAGTCCCGACCAGAATGCTGGATGTCACAATTCCCTACAAAAGAGAGAAAGAAGATCTGAGCTGTGGGCTCTTAACGTGCAGTGAGGAGTAAGAGGAACTAAACTGATCAGAATGGACTGCTGCACATAAAGGTTTAGGACAAGGAGGCAAGAGAACACCAGGTTTTGGGTAAAGTAGAGCTCACAAACGTGAGCTACAAGGCTGCCACAACAGCAAAGATGCTTTTTGAAGCAGCCCCCTGCAAACACTCTCTTTAGCAGTGTAAATCTCCTCTACACCAGTTCTGGTCCAGGCCAGCCTGCAGAACCAATGTGTGACTCGCTGCTGCCTGGCTCCGTTCTGCACCAGGGTAATTTAATTTGCTAGAATGATGTGATAACGCCACTAAACCAGAAATAAGATTCATTATGAATCAGCATTTAGGCTTATGACTGCCCCCCTTCCTAAAATCAATGCAAAAATTCATCCACATACTTCTGTCAAAGACTGTTCCACTCAAACTCAGAACTCAATTTAAAAAATACCTTTTAGGTCTGTATTTTCTTATTTTTTTCTTTGTTAATCAGTCATTTACATGCCAGTGCTATGCCTTCATTATCCCATTATTTCATCTCCACTGATTAGCAAAGAAAAGTTCCACTTTGGCTGCAAAGAATAATTGTGGGCATTTATTATGCAAAACTTTTAATTTATAGTTTTGATTTTATTTTTATTAAAATTAAACCTATCATGAGTTAGCACATCGAATTCCACATAATACCAGTTTAACCCTGAAGGGACTAAAATACAGGTACATGCAGCAGCGGGCAAAGAAGTTTTTTCACCTTCATATTGGATTTTTCATGAGCCTTTGGTAAAAGTGTAAATAGAGGTGCATTTGTTAATACAACTTTTAAAATATCTTGTTGAGTAAGCACTACCATACTATGGCACACATATGACAAAAGAAACCTTCTTTTTATTACCTTTTTTGCCTTTTAATGACTTATTGTAACTTTTTTCTTGTCTCTAAAAGCAGAAATAAATAAAACAATTGCATGGATTTTGATGATACTTGGAAAGAGAAGCAAAAGGAATAAAAGGCTTCCTTTGAGGGCAACAAATACAGGGTTAAGGCCATTTTAACTCTCTTTCCCTATGGCTCTCCTCCCATTGCAAAGTGGATTACACTCCTAAGCAATTAAAGCTAATTAAGCCAGAGAATTTCACAAGTTTGCAGAAAAAGAAAAAAAATCAAAATTCTTGAAAGTAACAAGCGAAAGTATTGAAGACAAATGTATCAGAGAAAAACCCCCAAGCATTTATTCAAACTTTGGCTGCTTGACTTTCCTCCTCTAACCTGCTTCCTTTTGTCTGTAAATCTGGGGATCACTGCATGTCTAAATGAGGATTTATCTTTTCTTACTGAGACTTTTTGTCAGGCCAATAATATCTTTTAGGTTTAACCCATTTTTCCATAGGTAAACAGCATTTATTGAGGGGAGAACGGAGATTCGGGAGTATCAATGGGATTTTTAAGGACTGCATCTTTAGATTTAACTGGATAAGTGCTATTTCTAACGAGCCAACACCTTGACTAAGGACCACTGTGAGGCAGAAAGGGAATGGGAACAGAGATGCTGAAAACCTACAGGGAACTGAGAAGTTACCTGGAACTTCTGTGGACCAAAAATTGTTTCCCTGAGGAAGGAAAACATGCAAAGCTATTTAATTTTTAATCTTTTTTTTAATATTTAAAATCAAGCTGTCTCAGCTCCTTCTAACAAGAAGAAGCCTAATACAGCCTAAGTACAATATTAGCTTAAGACAACAAACTTTGCCAATAAATGCTTGGCTAGTTACTAGTCTATATTTAGTCTCTTTACATACAAAAAGTCAAGTATGAAGATGACCTTTCCAAGTCACTTTAATTGCAGAGACATATACAAAATTACAGCCAGGGTTTTGTAAATTACTGTGTGTAATTTAATTGATAAAGAGCAACATTTAATGCTTAAAAAATATATTAAAGATACACCAATGTAACAAATAAAATGTATTTATACAAACAAAACTCCAACAATTCTGCAGTAAGATGAGCTCACAGACTAGGAGGCCACACAGCTGAGAGGGACCCTGCCTAACTTTGCCAATGGTAAAGACACAAAAGGACTTTTATCTCCCTCTTCCACCACTGTGTAACGGGTCAGTGCTGCTATAAAAACTCAGGGAAAGAGCTAAAAAGGAGCTGAGATCACACTTTTCGCTCTACCCATTCTCTGAGACCAGAGAAAAGTCTACGAAGTTGTTTTCCAAACCATTTCTGTGAATGTTACTCTATTACATGCTCCCAGTCTTTTCACAGCAGAAGATAAAGAGAGCAGGGATGTGTGAACAGAGATGGGCATCAGTTTGTGCACTTTCACCCATTTCAGCAAACACAAGAAATTCAGCTCCCATTCAAAGTACAAGACATTCAAAGTACAAGTACTAGGAGAAGTACAAAATTTTAGAAATCGATTAATTAAGAGCACTTAAGAAAATTTGGGAAGCGGCTGCCCCATCCCTGGAAGGGTTAAAGGCCAGGTTGGAATAACCTGGGATAGTGAATGGCATCCTTGCTCATGGAAGATCCTTAAGGTCCCTTCCAACCTAAGCCATTCTATGATTCTGTGGTTATGTGATTTGGACAGCCATAAAAGAAATAAATCTAATAGTACATATGCCAAAAAAAAAAATCATACAATTACAGTAATTACCATTCAGAGGCAGCTTTTCTAAATTTCAATAAAAGTTCACTTTCTTCTTTGACTGTCAGCTGGGAAATATATTCAAATTTTCTCAGCATTTATTTGCTGCTTGAATGGTTGAAAATATAAATATTTGTTTTAGAGATGATGCATATTAATAGTTCTTTAACTTAAACCAACAAACACTGGAATTGTGGCCTTCCAGCACCTGAAGGGAGCCCACAAGGAAGATGGGGAGAGGCTGTTTACAAGGACACAGAGTGACAGGACAAGGGGGAATGGCTTCAAACTGAGAGTCGATTTCGATTAAGTATCAGTGAGAAATTCTTCCTGTGAGAGTGGGGAGGCCCTGGCACAGGTTCCCAGAGGAAACCTGGCTAACCCTGGATCCCTGGAAGTGTCCAAGGCCAGGCTGGACGGGGCTTGGAGCAGCCTGGGACAGTGGAACCTGTCCCTGCCCATGGCAGGGGTGGCCCTGGGTGACCTTTAAGGTCACTTCCAACCATTTTGTGATTCTTTGACTGATAGCTTAGTTTTGTTTTAAAAAAAATGCCAGAAATAATCATCAGGAGGGAGAATGAGGGTCACATATTTTCCTAGCAGTGTGACTAGAACTGTAACAGAAAAATCTCGTGCTGCAATTTAAAGGCTCCTCAGAATAGTCACACTTACTTTAGACTTGCATGTTAAAATCTCTACATATCTGGAAAAAGTTTTTCGCAGGGCCAGTGTCAACAAAAACAAAGGAAAAAGCCCAGAAATCCCTGTTTTCACCATATGAATTGTGACTGGAGTCTGGGAATTAGGGACGTTGCACTTGCTTGGTGCTTTCACAGGGTAATGTGAAGTCTGTGGTGCTGGAAGTCCCCATGGCTGCCCTAAACAGCAGCACCACAGCAGCACTGCAAACTCAGCTGTGCCTTTTCAGCGTTCTTTCAGCCTGCACCCAGAGTGTATTTGCTGTCACAGAGAAATCCTGACATGATTTGCACACTCTCCCACGTTTCCAGGAGCAGTCAGCAGGTATAAACAGGGTCAGTGTGTGTTCACGGATCTGTCACACATTTCAATAGAGAGCTGGCAAACATTTTCCTTCAGACCTTTCTCAGGCACTTGAACACACGGCAGGGGCTGGTGTTTAAAGCTCCCTGCAGGATTTTGCTTACCCTGTGGGTGAGTTTAGTCTGTTGGACACATCGAATATGGAAGGAAGTCATCACCTGGATGAAGGAGAAGTCATAGCACAGTCACCGAAAAATAACAATTTTGAGAATCTGCCTCATTAATTCTAATTCACTTTGCAAGTTATGTATCTGTCTTTTTAAATTCTGATTTAATTCTAATTTAATTCTTAATTAATTCTAATTTTCTCTGCCAACGTGCACCAGTTTTGTACCTTCTGTCTTTGGTGGCTAAACATGGAAATTGCCATTCCTCGCTTGCCTATAGTTACTCCAGACAAGAAAAAAACACTTCCAGTGGCAGAGTTGAGATATGGAAACCAAAGCATGTCATACACATTGATTTTGTTGGCATTTAAATATATTCCTATCTGAAATTTGTATTCCTCTTCTACTTTTTTGAGATCATTTTCCCAAATGTTTCCATAGAAATTTATGGGAAAAAATTTCAGTTAATGATTTAAAAATAGAAATGAGAAATTATTTATAGCAGATTTATAGATTGAAAGCATTTTAATGCTTTTTTGAAATAAAACATTTTCCTTGCAATTGCTGGAATGCTAATAAGTTATTTTTATGTAATAAATTCTAAATTTCTGTATAAATTATCATTGTCTTTATAAAAACAAAGCAAAACTGTTTTTGTCTAGCTCTGCTTTGGAATCAAACATCTTGGTGCACTGCTGTCAGTAATAAATAGTTACTGGCTTAGTCTAAACATATGGTGAATTCAGTACAACAGAAAAAAAGCAGAATTGTGAAAACAAGTGATTATTGCAACAACAGGGGAAAAGTGCTATTCTTCTGCTTCTTTGTGATCCAAGTAAGACCTTTTCATTTCTTCCCATTTAATTAAAACCTTCATAATAACTGTTCATTTTGAAATTCAAGGGAATTCCAAAAAATTCAGAACACAAACGAGGAAATAAATCTTTTATTTGCTCTCTCCATTTATGTTATTCTTGTACCATTCACCACCAGAAATGGAAAAAGCAGTGGCACTGATCCAGTCTGGGGTTTTTTGAGGACCAGGATAAGACAATTCACATGGTATTTGATAGCATTCCTCATTTGCCACTGAAAATATTATTGTGAACTATCACATTTTCATTTTTCTTTCTTTTTTTAAGGTAAATAATAACGGTCATTGCTGGAATCCTATGAAATCAAACTAAGTCTATGGTACCACAAATAAAAATGGCAGTCTTTAGAAAATCGTATTGGAGAAAAAACAGAATGGAATAAATTTTTAGTCACTGATTTTTGCTTTCTTTGAATATTGATAAAATGTTGGCAGCATAACTTTTAAACAGCTTTGTAAGATTTACACTGTTTTATTTCACTTTACTCATAAATCCTTGTTAAGGGAACAGTAAAAAAACTCAACAGTCAACACTAATCATTACCAAAGTGTGGAAATGAATCCTTACAGTTTCAAGTATTTCTAGGCAGGACTTCTGACAAAACAACGATTTCTCTGCTGAAAGAAGATAATTATACAGTCGTGTGTGTGAAATCTCCCAACAGCCAAGACAAATGCAGGTTAGCAACAGCAGGAAAATGGCCCCAAAGGTCTAAATGTCCTACTCCCCCCACTAAAAATTAGAAAAAACTAAGCTGAACACTGTACTATTATAAATAACGTGAGAAAATGGCTTTTTGCACCCCTGGGGAACGTGTGCTCATCTTCAGAGCGCCAAACATGGAGAATGTCCATGCACATTGATGCAGCTCCTACGAGAGGCTCCCTGCGAGTGCAGCAGAATGGAGATCGGGGGCTGCAGAGAACGTGGGAGCCGAGCTGTGTTTTCTGCCTCTTGGGCTGCACTTTGTCACTGATTGGGGAGTCACAGGAGAGACTGGAACATGGAGAAGGGCAGGTACAGAGTGAGGCAGTGTGAGAGCAGGAACTGGGGCATCTGCTGTCAGCTGGGAGCTGCTCCGTGCTGCAGCAACCTGGGGGGATCACTGCTGAGATATTTCCCTGGGTTTAGAGCAGCTGACAAATTTGCCACATGGAAAAAAACTCATTACTGGGTTTGAACTGAAAGCAACACTTAATCTGATTCTGCACAGAAGATGCCAAATTAGGACTTCCTTTAAAATTAAGATCGATATTTATAAAATGTATCCTTTTTTCTCTTTTTGTGAACTCTTAACAGTTGGTTATTCTGTATTATTCTATCAATAAGTTTTGTGAGATACAAGAAAGTAAATTGCCCAAAACCACGTACAGTAAGGGCTGGGCTGAAGAGAATTTTCAATCTTTCAGTATTCTTCTCCCTTTGACATATTTCCTCCTACTAGAGATAGCCTTTAAGCATATTGAAACCTGTCTTAAAATAAACCAAGACACAAGTAATAGAGAGTAAATCAGAGATTAAAAACCTTGGGCTGTTTCCAAATGCTTGTTCTCAATCAAACAGAACAGAGCTTGAAACAAGAGCTGGTCAGCACTATTCTGACAAATTGTTTTATTGAAAAATGCTGGCTCAATGAAAAGGCAAAACTGCCCTTGCAACATCTTCATTCTTCAAATGCCCACTATTATTGAGTCTTGTGTTCCAAGGAAAACCTTCTTTAATTCAAAGCAACCAGATTTTATCCCAGACAACAAATAGCAGCAGCATAACAAAGGTATATTGGCCAAGGCTGAGGGTGTAGGAGTTGACATTTCCCTGTAACAAGAGCTGTGAATTCCCCCAGACACTGAAAGCATCGTTGATTTTTCTTAATCTTTTTTTTAATATCCTTTTTTTTAATTTAAAAAATTACAGTGCTGTATTAAAGGAAAAAAGTGACATGTTAATATTCCAGTAAGACAACTGTAAAAAAAACCAGCTGGGACACTGGGACACTCCTTCTGGTAACATCCCTACTGCAATTTACTGCAAGGATCTCTCACCTTCCGTGGCTGAGGCACTGCCTGACCCCATTCAATGCAGTATCACTGCACTAGGCATTGCAGTTAAACCCAAAACCAAAAAAACAAAGCAATATGGCCAAATGAGTGTGTCCTCTTATTGCAAATAATAGTGGCAAACACAGCAGCCCATACGATCTCTACAGAACTTGAGCAATGATTTAAAATTGTAATATTGGTGTCAAAATCCAGCTCTGAGGACACCATTTTAAGAGCTGAAGTACCCACAAGTCATGGGTATGCCAGCAAATTACACTCCCCTACAGCCACACAACACTTCACACTCTCAAGATTCAAACTCCAAATTCAGAGCAGAGTCCTACACTTTCAATTATTGCTGCAATTTCATTAAGAGGAAGAAAATGACCAAAACCAGCACATTCCAGTTTGTCTGACAGCCTGGGATCACAGTTCAAAAAGTAAAATTATTTACAATGGCTTTCCAACTCTGTGTTTTACTTCACACTTTTATTTTAATTTGAAAACTTCACACTGTAATTCTGTGGCAGGAACCCACTGATCAGTGCTGTCCTGATAAAATGAACAGGCTACAAACCTTTAGCAAAATGATGTTTGAGGGAACTTAGTCACCAGCTCTCTTCTTGTAGAGAACTGCACACTGCTCTCCTCAAAGAGCTTGTTGCAGATTAAGATTTTTGTCACAATTTCCATTTTTCCTTGAGCCTCTGAAGAAAAACTCAGATATCTGAACATTCTTACCTAAATTTACGTTAGAATGATTTCCTTGGCAAAATTACTTTTTGACCATATTAAATTCTAGAACAAGACACTCTGTACTGCTGTAGTTATTTTAAAAAGAGCAACAACAGCCCCACTACACTGGTGAGATCCAAGAGTAATGCCTTTTATTTCATTTTGATCTGAAATCCATTCTTATGGAAGATATCTATAAAATTCAATTTGCAGACCATAATTTCTAATTTGAAAGCAGCCTAAAAATTTTACAGCAGATATAGAATTTTCTATTAGATTGCCTGGGTTTTTAAAGTTTTATGGATTCCCATTCAAACTCTAGAGAAGACTGTTAGAGACATGTTAAATGGTTTTTACATAAAAGGCAAGATTGTAAAAATTCAATTTCGGTGTGGTTTTGATTCTTGAAAGATTCTGTCTTGCACATCACTTGAACTCAGGCTACCCCTTTCCAACACACATTCTGATCCCACGGGAGAAAAGTAAAAAAAATGTAAGGAAAAAACCCACTTTGCAGCATGGATTTGTTAATTTATTTATCTATGTAGGGCTGCAGTGCTGCTGATCAGGGGTGAGTGCTGGCTGCACAGTGACACAAGGAGCTGAGCTGCTGCTACACCAGGAAAGAATTTGTTACTACAAAAACTGCAGTGGATGGAACCGAGCTTCTACCTGACGTGATTTGTGCTGGTGCAACAGCTGAAATGGGAGAAAATGACTGTGGCACATTTGCAACACAAAAAACACAACTTTTAAGGGAACAAAACATGGCTGAGGACGTTTTCCAGGCAGTAATTGAGTGTCCTCTCATTGCAGTTATGGTACTGACAATCAGTTTTTTTAAAATACGGTCATATTTGGGGAATAAACACGTTTTGCACACAGAGCAGAAGGAACCCAAACAAATATAGTGCAACTTCCAGAAAATCTGCACTTGGGTCATGTAAGCACATGTCCCTGTTACTGTGACTTTTTTTTCTCTTTGACTGGAGCAGTGTTAATCCTTGCTAAGGCACTACAGATTATCAGACAATATTGCTGACCATTGCTATTGCTCCTGATGTGCAAGGGTCTACTTGGAAAATATTTAATCAGAGTAAGTTCTTTTTCTGCAGCCTAATTCTATTGGCAAAATAAGAAGGTTGCAGTGTATCTATTCTAATCCCAGGCATTTTGACAAACATCTGTCCTGCATGATTTTGGTAGTGTAACAGCTGGCCACATACACTTACAGTCCACTAGAAATTAAAGCATTCCTCACCAAAATATGTGTTTGGGTACTGTAAAATCCATTGAAGGATGACTATTCCTGAAGTGAGTCATAGTATTAATTCCACAAGGAGACAGCTGAATGCATTTCTAATTAAAGAATAAGAGAAAAACCCCCTCAAACAACAGAGTACTCATGCCCCACCCTCCCAAACCCGGTGCCAGTTTTGCACAGCTGGAGAGAATACACACATTACCTGCTTTTCAGGTAACAGAACAGTCCATTGGCATAAAGCCTAATGAATGAAATAATAAATTTCTTTTATTTTAAGCCAACATTTCTGTCAGACACGAGACACATCCTTTGTGGAGGAGCACCAATGTGCACCAGCTGAGGAATGGCACACTTAAACTCTGACATGGATGCGCGCATGCCAGTATTGGTAGGTGGGGAGATGTGTCTGTCAGGGTCAGTTCTCAGAGTTACTTCAGCATGTTGAAGCTTTGGGTGTTTAAAAAAATATTGTCTAGTCTGTTGAGCCTTAAGATTTACCCAACCAAACTGTTTTCTGTATTGCAGGAAACAGCAACTGGATAACAACACCTTGAGTACTGCAAAACCGGCTGCAGGTCAACTAATGGGTCTGCTGTCCTTCAACATACACTGCCCATCCAACACACAAAAAAAAAAAAAAAAAAAAAAAAAAAAGTCTAATGAATGGTATGCGGGAGATAAAGTTTTAATATTTTAAAAATTACTAATTAAGTACTTTCCCATTAGAGGTCTGAGTCCATATTATCATTTTTTTCCTTTTATTTTTCATTTTTATTCCTTTTCCCCCTTACCTACAACACAGTCCCAGAATAGCTCTGGCCCTCTCTCCATGATCTGGACCTCACTCAGTAATTTATAGCTCATAGGCTACTTCCCCTGTTTTACTGAGGTGTTGCAAAACACAAGGTGAAGTTTGCACAAGCCCCGGGATGGGAAATCCGTGTGCTTGGCATTCCTTCAAGAAACAAAGACCAAAAGGCAGCCAGTCTGTGCTACCTCAAATTACCATAAATTACACATTTAATAATAAGTTACCATGTAGCAACACATTCATTTTTGTTGAGAAGCAAATCTTTTCTGAAGGAAGCAGAATTACCTTGAGGTGCATCCAACTGTTTCACTGGGGAATAACAGATCTCTCCCTCGCTGGTACAAGGGCATTTGTCACATAATTACCGTGTTATTCTCAGATAATTGGCACACAGAAGCAGCACACAACCCAATAGGTGTTCATTTGGTTTTGCCTGCTTTCCCAATAGTAAGGAAAATACATCACAAATTGTCTAAATGCTCTGGCAGGGAGCAACGGCAGGACAGGTGTTTTAGAAGAGGGCTAGAAATGACATGAGCTCTTTAAAAAAAAAAGAGGAACACTCAGGTTTTAATTATTTTATGTAGCAAGCTGTTAAGTTTTTACAGGTGGAGTAGGGTAAAAATAAACCCCTCAATTTTTAAGGTCCTATACTGATGGCTATATATCTACATAAAACAATCTCACATTTTATTTGAAATTAATGCTAATTGGAAAATGTGAAGAGAAGAAATAAAATAAAAAGAAATATAAGGAGAATGAAAATCTACCAGACATTGAGCTAAGGGCTCATATATCGCAAAAAATTAGGAGTATCCACAAACCCATGGCTGCCACCACACATCTGCTCAGCTTAAAACATGGAATTAGTCAGCAATTTCAACCTAACGTGCCCTTCTCCAGTATCCCCATCACAACTGGCTCTAATTAACTTTGCAAAGAACTGGAATATATTAATTCAAGTGGAGTGCCATGCTTAAACAACTCTGCTGCTTCTCTGTGAGTGCAGTCACAGCCTTAATTGCCTCTATAAGCCCTAATTGGGTGTTCGGACTGAGTATTCCAGGGAGAAACACCAACTTCCCTTTCCATTCAGGAGCACTATTTTCAGCAACACTTTGAAGCAGATTAGTCCATATATTTGTTCTACTCACGATGAATATGCTTTCCTAATATTGGAAAGCTTTTTTTTCCTCTATTAATATTATCTAACTACATTTAGAAGCAGGATATCCAACTCACAGGTTTCTTGTGTCTTCCGAATGAATAAATGGCCATTGGGCCGTGATAGCTCTTTTTAAGGAGTGGATTAATTTGGGAAGGAAGGAGATGAGGAGGATACACTTTCTAATAGATATATTTGGGGTTTTTTCATGAGAGGGAGAAAACTAAAAGCAAAAATCCCAATACCAGCACTGAATCACTCCCTCTTGCCTTCTGAAGGCACAAGTTTTGGTGAAGCTGCAACACCTTCCTCTCTGATCAATTATTTCATCTTTCAAGAACTACCAGAGACAGCAGGAACAAATCTCCAGACTCATCTCCACACACTGAACAGGCAACACAATCCCTGTTTCTCCTGTCTCGTGCTGGACATGGCCCTTTCTGGCTGGTCCTGCTCAGGGCACAGCTGTGTCCAGGGGGAAGGGGATGCAGATTTTGTCTTTCCTTCTCACCTTCCATTTTTAATGGGTAATAAATTGCATCATTTTCTGCAGGCTGAGTCTGCTTTGCCCACAACAGCCAACAATCACTTTGTTGACTTCCCTCTTTTCCCCTCTCTTTTCATTTTTCCTTCCAATTTTTGCAAAGACAACCTCCCTCCAACTCCCCCCCACCTCTTTTTTCCCTAATTTTACACTTCTCTTCTGATCCTTTTGCTCAGTCCATTTCATTCACACCTTCTAAACCAAACTTTTACAAGAATAAAAACCTAAAATCAAAGTCATTGACCTGAACTAACTCAGCAGTTAGCCTTGCTTCGAGCAGGGTGTTAAATCAGTTAACCTCCAGAGATGTCTTCTCAATTACCCTCTAAGATATACATATATACATAATTAAGCATATACAGAATTCTTGTTTGACTAGAACATGTACTCCACCTCACGCTGCAAAATAAATGCAGGTTCACAGCATGAAATTCTGCTAGTCCAGAGAATGACCTTGAATTGTTAACCTCAGTCTCTGTTGCCCACTCCCAAGCAATCTGCTCTTATTCAGGAGGATTATCAAAACCAGTAATGGCCTTTGCTCCTGCATGGATTTATTTTATTTGCAAGTATAACTTGTGCAGCATTGAAACAGACAGAGTAAACAAGGCTATAACAAAGGAGCAATACCCATGAGTCCTGGTTATCAATGTCAAGCTTCAAAAGAGAAATTTCAGTGCCAGAAAGATGAAAACCTGAACAACTGGGACTAAACAGTGTTTCTCATTAGATCAGGAAAAAGTTCCAAGATGTGAAAACTCAGTTATAATGAATATGCTCTCTGCTGTTTGTTGTAGTAACTTTCTTAAGAGAGTGGAAAACTAATTGCTCCCTAACATAAATAAGCGCTGTGGCATGTTTGAGAATTCACTGAGATTTACACAAAAGCTGGAGAGAAAAAATATTGTGCCTTGAGGACAGAGAGTGACAGAGAGCCTGTCCCAATGATAAAGGCTCCAACGCTGCTGTCAGCTGATGTCTTGCTCCAAGTGGCTCTGGAGTCAAATTCAGACAAGACCAAAAAGATTAATTCTAGCGTGCACAGTTCATTACCTCTCACAGAAAACACCATCAGCAGAGTTTAATAACTTGCTTCTAACTGTTTAATTGTGATGCCCGCAATAATAAGTATTGATTATGTCCAAAAAATTACATTTTTTATAAGACAACTGCAGAACACACACAGTAACCGAGTGCCAGCTGATACTTTGCCAATTTGATTTATTAAGATTATGTATACACAAGTGGCAGCAAATGTGCTGGCTGCCTTCCTGCTCTGCCTGTTCTGTCCCAGTCCCTCCCCTTCAATGCTAATCAGAGAGCAAAGCATAACAAGGAGATAATTACACATTGCTGCTGTTTGTGCCAAGAGAATTTATGTAAATATTTTAATACATTCCGTTATTTTGCTCTTGCTACAGGTTGCATTTTAAGGCAGAAGTTTGGGCAGACACCCCTTTGTGCTTTGCTGTTCAGGCCACGTTTAAAATGATACTAAAAATGTGCCGTAATTTATCCTTTAGCTGCATAAACCATATAGGAAAATTTCCTCTGTAGGCAGCAAAGTTGCAAAGATGCTCTAGCTAAAGGAACTTTTAATTCTGAGTGTCTGAAATTGATTTAGGATATCATTTTTTTTCAGGGAAAATTTTCTCATTTATTTTGTTATTTAAGCCAAGGCATATGTGATTTTTATTTTTATTATTGTTTAAATAACCATCTGAAAATTGGAGGGTTTTTTTCATTTTTCAGTCAAAAAACCTCAAAAAATTTGAAAATAATGCCAAATCCTCTCAAAGTTAGTGCTCTGAGAAAATGCCAGAAAATTAGCATGTAACATTGAATATATGGATAAATATGACAATGAGCTTAGCTGGCATAATGTTCATTTGGAAAAGAAGCAATTAAAAAAAAGCATAAACAAGATGCTGAAGTCTCAGGCTATTACGAGAGAAATTTGTTTCCTTTCTTCCTCATTTAAATGTTAAAAATAATTTAGGAAGAAAATTAGATTCCGACTTCTAACTTTTAAAATTATGATGAAATGAAGTAACCGAAAAAATAACTCTCAGAACAATTCATTTTAATTTGTGTCTGCCATGAACAACAAAGTCCCTTGGAAGCAGACCTTTATATAAAGTCATTAGACTGTTGCTATTTCGATGGGCAATGTTTTTAATGAACCAATGGCAACTTGCTGATAACAATTAGATGAGATGAAATTAAACCATTCACACTCTTTAAAAGAGCAATGGTGCTCCTGATAACAGAGACTTCATCATTGTGTTACCTAATCTGCTGCCTGTCTGGAATTTATTTTGCTGCAGGTTGAAATTTAGTATTAAATGTCCATCAATAACAGTGTGCAAATAAAAATCATGCAAGCAAACTGATTTAATGTCAAGCTAATGAGACTGGGAGCTCTGCTTAAGGAATTACATTTTAGCCTTTCTCAAATAAAGTGCTTAGAGGGGAGAGGGCTTCCCGGAATTTACCAGAGTAGGAGATTTCAGTGGTTAATGAGAGGATCAAGACTAAATGTCAAACTAAATAATGTCATAAACTCTTCATTTCTGATGCTTGCCAATCCAGTCACCACTTTCTTATACCCTGTTATAACAGGTCTGTTGGCCACATCTGAACTTCCAGATAAACAGGAAAACCTCATTTATCAATGCTCAGCCACTAATCTGAAATCCCAGCACACCAAAAAAAGAGCTCAGTGAGATATCTAACATCAAAACAGTTACACGATGTTCTGAGGAAAACCACATTCCTAAGTCCTCAGTTACCAGCAGGTTCTTATGGGAAATATAAAGAATATTTCCAAAAGAGCGATGCAATTTCCTGATATATTTGGCTTTTTGTTAACTTGAGAAAATCTGTAATTTTTGGAGATTTGACTGCCCTTGATGTGAACATTTATCCAGAAACCGAACAAGTGCCCTCCAAAAGTTTGCACGAGTCTTTGGATCAAATGCAGAGAAACTCTAGAGGGAAGCATTGGAAGTCAGGCCACAGCATGAGCAATATTTTTTGGATGAAGTGAAGACCTGACTCCCGTGTAGAAGACCAGCACCAGACCTCTCCATTAGGGAAATCCCAACGGGAATTCCAGGAGTTAAGTGGTGCTCAGCTCTCAGGCCATGGTTCATTCCCCAGTAATGAGTGACTCCACATGGTCACAACTACAAAAATGGGCAAACATTTCGACAAAAACAACCTTAGAACTTTACACTACTGAATTCCTACAGCTACAATTCCATTTCTCAATGATTTTTAAGGTTTTCTCATTTATGCTGCAGATTTCTTCTAACCAAAGGTACTCCACGGGATATTTTTAAGGATTAACCCAGGATAGGCCAACCTTTAGAAATAAACATTTTCAAGATGATCAGTATAGGAGGGAGATGACGAAGAAGAAAGGAAGGAAAACTGGAACTTTCAGATTACCTTTAAAAACATGCAGGAAATCTGAAAGGATATAAAAAATATATATATTACAAAATGCTGGGGTTTGCCCTCTCATGTTGCAGCAAGGGATTCTAAATACCACCATGGGAGCAATCAATTTGCAGCAGCTGTGGACAGCCTTAAGGGCTTGAACAGCTTAATTGGAGAAATGTTTTAGAAGTTAAAAGGCCAGAATCATGTCAAGTACATGAAGCAAAAACTTGCAGATGCTTCTAAATGTATTCATTATAGAGTATTACAAAGGACAGCATCCACATAAGAAAGAATGTTCAAAAAGGATAATTAAAAGCTAGTTTTATTGATGAATTCTAATCAAATACCAAAAATATTAATATTCAGATTCAAATTATACTTAATATATCATAAAAAGTTGTATCATTTTTAAGAATTATCTTTAATAATAATTTCATGCATGGAAGCGAAGTTTTAAGGTACTTAGAAACATAATAGTCACTTAATTAAAGCCAGGATTGAAATTTAACAGTTCACTTAAACTACTCATCCCCTAATTTAGATTTTTCCTTTATGTTGAATATAGTGTTCATGCAGGGAGGTCTAACTTTCACAGAAGTTGAAGCCTCTGGCTTTTCAGAATTAGAATGGATATTTATCCTTTGGTTTAATTGCACTTTAAGGGGCCTTGAAGAGCACCTGTTTGCCAAGTAACTCAGACCTTCAGGAGGAAAACAGCACAGGAGGAAAATAACGTCCAGCTAAGAAGCAGCAATTGCACTGTTCACGATCACCTCCCTTCATTAAATGTGTTTTACCTTTCCCATCATCATGCCTCAGTGCTGCTGCTGAGGAAGGACAAAAATGTTCATTAAAAGCCCATCACTCCCAAGTAGAAGAGGTTCTTCAGTTCCCGCTCTCTCCAGTGAACTATGATCTGAAGTGTGGATAAATTAATAATTCAAAGAAAATGTTGCTGTGCTGGAACTCCTGTAAGCATAGTAGAGGTAAAGGAGGTCATGAAATTCTTGGGGTTTGGATCCCTTCTTATACCTGAGCTCAAATAACTTCAATGTACTGTTCCAGATTTACGATGCAGGTATGTGACAAAAAAAGAAAGAAAAAAAAAAAGAACAAAACCAACCCAAAACAAACCAACCAATCAGACAAAGAAACAAACAAACAAACAAAAATTTCTTTATTTTTAAATTGGAAGTATAAATTTACAGCATCATAGAAAATAAAAAACCAGCTGAGCAACCATGACCTAGGTCAGCATATCTGCATCAATATCAGTAATACATTCTGTGAATAAGAGTATTTATCACACAGGAGCTGTTCTAAAGATGATTAGGTTTGTACAGTAATTTTAGGTAGTTTGATTGAAAACATTATCAAGAAGCTCAGTTCAAAGTGATGCAAACTGTGATATCCTCATGGGTCTGTTTACAGTTTCTCAATCCAATGCCAAGCACTCTGGTATAACACAGGATTATTTTTTCAGTAATTACTCAAGTATTGGCTTCTATGCTCTACTTCTGTGTGTTGAGGCATCCTTGAGGCACCCTGCTGCACCACAGAGGCTCCTTCCCCAGCTCCAAACCATGGCACAGGAGATCACCCCAAATCCTGACACCTTCTTGGCTCTTCCCTGCAGAGCTAAGAACGCTTGCCATGTATTTTTGTGTAAAAATCAGTATAGGATGCTGATAAAAGCCCAACACAATAGAAGCAACCCCAGTCACTGTGACAGAGAGACTGTAACTTCTTCACTAGTAAGGTCAATAAATGTTTTACCTAATGAAATCTTCAATTCAGGAGCCCGTTCCTACCCAGGAAATACAAATTTAGTCCGGATTTATGTGTTTGACAAAGTTCTGTTTTTCCATCATGCTAAGCCATAGTTAAGGTTGATCACTTTTATCATATTCCAATCCATCTGTTTGCCAATTTATCTATTCCCTATAAAGGCCAGTAATCAAAAGCTTTTGTTGTTCTTTTATGTTGTATAATAAATCGTTTTGAAGTTATTTGTTACAAAAATTATGAACAGTGCTGAAGCTATGGCATACAAGTCCTCCACAAGAAACCAGACCAAAAGGATGAATTTGTGTTTTAATGGAACTAATTACTGGGGAAGGAGATTGCAGGAAGCCCAAAACATTGAACTCATTCTCCGTGGACTGGCTTCTGGTAAAGAGGACTCGAAAAGAGCCCTCACCTCATGTCAGTAATTATTTTGGCAAACACAGAGCTGAATATTGGGTAAATGTCCAAGCCAAGCGTTTGCTTGTTTAAAGAAAGATCTGATTAATCATTTAAAAAACAAAAGTCCTGTTGTGTCGAGCTTCCTGAAGTCCCAGCCTTTGTCAGAGATACAATCTCACTTGCAACTGTCTGCTGTACTAGGGATAAATAAGTTAAAATCCATCATTGGCTACAACTTTATACCCACACTCTGTGCAAAGTTGAAAAGATGCAGGGTGGGAGAGAGCATCACCTCTCCATTATTTTAGAACAGTTGGGGATGTTTCCTTAAATCCTTGTTAATAAATATATAAAACATGTACAAAGTACTTGATTAATTACCATGCTACTCTGAGTTACTCTCCTTTAAATTTCTCCTAAGTAATTGTTTTAACTGAATGATAAAGTATCTCAGCTATAGAGCTCAAACCACCCAGTATTTCCATGCTGCATGAGTACAGTGGGTACTGCTGCAATCTCCCCATGGCTAGCTCCAGTACAAGCCTGAAAGCTGTTTGGCAATAGCCCTGAAAGTTTTTTCCCCCAAGGGAACACTTTTTTAATTTTT
>VXAD01004669.1:1608577-1776402 GCA_013399195.1 Dicrurus megarhynchus | reverse complement strand
CAGGTTCGCAGTCCCAGGTTCGCAGGTTTGCAGTCCCAGGTTGGCAGTCCCAGCTTCGCAGTCCCAGCTTTGCAGTCCCAGGTTCGCAGTCCCAGGTTCTCAGGTTTGCAGTCCCAGGTTGGCAGGCCCAGGTTTGCAGTCCCAGGTTGGCAGTCCCAGGTTCGCAGTCCCAGGTTCGCAGTCCCAGGTTCGCAGGTTTGCAGTCCCAGGTTGGCAGTCCCAGCTTCGCAGTCCCAGCTTTGCAGTCCCAGGTTCGCAGTCCCAGGTTCTCAGGTTTGCAGTCCCAGGTTGACAGTCCCAGCTTTGCAGTCCCAGGTTTGCAGGCCCTGCTGCTGCAGGTTCTGCAGGTGCTGCCTGGTTTCCACCAAAGCAGAGCGTGGCTGTGCACACTCCTGGGACAATCTGCCCTCCTCACTCCCAGCACGGGGGACTTTTTCTGGTGGACTGGGGCAGCAGCCACCAGCAGCAAACGTGGGCAGCAGCAGCACTGCCAGAACTGCTCGTTTTAATTTACTGGTTCCTAGTTTATTTACGTATTTTCAAATTTGTTATATCGTTTTCATTTTCTACCCGCAATACACACAGGAGGAAGCGAGTCAAAAAAGTCATATCAAAATAACCTTTCAGGTACTTTGTAGGTAGATGGGATATTCTGAGATGGAAGTCCATTATTTTTCCATTTAGGCATTACAATATCCTGTAGCTTACTCCCATTTTCCCTACCTAATTTGCCATCTTTTAGATGCCAAGAATGTGTAGAAATCTCTGAGGGGCGTTTCTCTCAGCAGCAGAAAAGGAATATTGGAATAATGACTTTCAGGTATTGGTGGCGAGCATTGTATTCTCAGAAGCATAAAATCAGAAATGGAAAAACTCCTAATAGGTCATCTAATCTATCTTCCTGCACAAACTGGGTTCTGCACAGTTGAAATAGCTTCAATTTCGTTAAGAAGTTGCCTGCTTGGGATTCCATATGCAGATTTCTTTCCAGCAATACTGTCATACGCTCTTCCCCATGTCCCCTTTCAATCTTGAGGAGGAGCAGAAATTCAGAATATAGAAGGATAAAGGATGAGAAGCTCAGATAACTGTTACATTAAAGCCACAAACTTAGCCTGACGTAACCCAGAGTTTTGGGCTCTATATTAACAGGAAAAAATATTAGACTGGCATAACGTTTCTGTGGCAATAATTACTTTCTAAATGTACTGGAATAAATTTAATCTTAATGAAATTCCATCTGATGCCAAAGCACTGTCTACCGCCTTTCTAATACACCTCTCTAATTCTCATAGCAGGAGGATAAGATCTTAAAATTCCTGAATAATGAACTTTCTTACACAGTTAGACGAGTACCAATATATAAAGATACACTTTAGCAGTTCCTCTCAGAAAAAATAATGATCTGTTTGCAAAAGCTAATAGGTTCTGTATTTGCTCTCGGCTTAGTTCTGCAACTTTTCAGTTATACCAACACTTTGTTTGTGCTACTGTCATAAGCAGGAACTCAGATCATTAAATGGCCTCTGAACTGGGCATATGTTTAATCAATTTACACTGTTCAATCCATTTCAGTGGCAGAAATTCTGACAGAGATCTACCCACACCCATCTGGTGCCATCAAACATCTCTAGAGCACGGATCACAGAGAGGTGTTAATACTGCCAGGAGTTTTAGCCCATGCCAGAAACAGTTCCTATTCTTCGTGTGTATAGGGTGAAGGAACGGAAGGAAGGTGAAGGAACAAAAAGGCTTGTCTTTCATTCAAGAGCTGCTCGGTGGATCTGGAGAAAACAGGCACCCCACATGTTCAGCTGAGCAGCAAACAGTCACAGATGGATGGGAAGCTGACCTTCCAGAGCATCATTCAGCAGAGCTGAATTAGCACAAAGCTATAAATAACCAGCTATTAGTATTGCAGCAGAAGCAGCGATTCTGTCACACTGCAAGGCAAGACAATCAGATTTCATTATTTGTATGTAATCACAGTTGCTATGGGGTAGACAGGAGCGAAGAGAGAGACAAATAAATTATAACCTTTTTGCAGAAGTAAAATCAAAGCAGTTTTGTGGAAGCATTTAAAGCAATAAAAGCTCTTCCCTAATGGGGCTTCTCGCAGTCATTTTGACAACAAGGGGATTTTTTTTTCCAGATCGCATAAAAGTGAAAAAAAAAAAAAAAGTTTCTGTCATAGCTTAAGACAGTAGTTTTCTCCTGGAAATGTGTTTACAGTTTGAGGCTCACCAGGGAGGCATGTTTTGCATGTAAATAGCAGGTGGTTATGGAGAGTTACTTTGACAGCTAATGTCTTGAGCTGCCTTGACATCGCTGGTCTAATAGAGTGGCTCAGTAGCAAGTGAACTTCCTGATGAAAGGCAACCAAATTAAGTGGAGTTTTTCATCTCAGTTCCTAGCTGGCTACACTGTGACCGTTTGAGGTGGAATGAAGAAATGATTAAAAAGAGATTGCACTCAGGCTCCAGTGGCAACTGACATAAATGAACTTGAAAAGACAAATAAGACTACACTAATTTTAAAGCCACGACGGTTCTTCTCAGCCTGCATCACTGGAAATTGCATTGCTGAAAGCAGAGGTGGTCTGCCTTGCCCAGAAAAAAAGCAAGCTCATGCTGTGACAGAGGGGGAATGTCAAATGTACCCCAGAGAGAGAGGTAATTAAAGTCTTTGTCTTATTTATTCTTCTTTGGAGAGAATTAATAGCTACAGTGTTCATAATATCTCCTGGCTCCTGTACTTAGGCTTAATTCACATTTTCTTTCTATTTCCTAAATTATAATCTCAAAATTACATTGCTGGTCCCAGGAAGGTACATGAGTCTCAACAGCAATGTCTCTGTGCCAGAGAACTGAGGAGTCCGTCATGTTTCCGTGCTGCAATCATGGATTCTTCCTCTCCACACAGTGGCCTTTCATGTGCATCTTCTCTCAGAGAAACCTGTTACTTATGAATCCTGCACCTATGCTTGGCCAGGAGTGCAGTACACTCATCAGTCAAATGCATCCAAGAGCAGTTAGAAGACTCCCTAACCTACAGAGCTCCGTACAATTCCATGGAATTTACAACCACAAAGGCATTTACTTCTGTTTGGCTCATAGTTGCTGATCAGCACAAGGGGTCTCCAGGCATTTCAGCCATTCACAGCCCAGCTACCAACCCATTCTAGTCCTTCTGACTGGATCTTTGTGTCACATTTTGAAAGTATTTCCTTCCCAATATCCCTTCTATCCCTGCCCTCTGGCAGTGGGAAGCCATTCCCCCTTGTCCTGTCCCTCCATCCCAAGTCCCTCTCCAGCTCTCTTGGAGCTCCTTTAGGCCCTGGAAAGGGCTCTGAGGTCTCCCTGGAGCCTTCTCTTCTCCAGGTGAACAGCCCCAGCTCTCCCAGTCTCCATCTTACTGCATTCAACTGCTCCATGTGTAAGTGTAAACCCAGTAGAGTCTCACTTATGAATAACAGTCCAATAAAAATTAAGCTCTGTTTTGTATACTGGGTTATGATACCATCAAGAATCGATGCAAGTGAAAACCAGTCTGCAATGCCATAAGACAGGAGAATTCCTTTAATGTATTTTTTTAAACAAAATCCGGTACCATTCGCTAATGGTGATTTAATCGGATGCAGCAATTGCTCCGTGTGGCAGTGTGAGAATGTTGTTAACAAAATGCAAAGGAAGCTGTTGGCCCACGAGGCCTGAAGCAAGGAGACCTTTAGCTGTGCTGGGTGTAACCTTCTGTACAGACTTAGGCAGGATCCCTTTTATTCTTTTATTATTACATGTGTGTGCAGGCATCGCACAGCAGGACTCCCAGTGCCAACTGGGGGCCTCCACTGCTCCGAGATAAATAAAATATGTGATTAATAATACACACTAGAGCAACATCAGTACTTCATAAGAAAAGGGAAAATACACTCCTGGAGAATAAGCACGTACTTTACAATAATCCTACTTAGCATTCCTTCTTTCTTCTCACTTATAAACATCAGCAACAGGACAAAAGATGGCAATTTTAATTGTAAAGCAGCTTAATAATTTTATAAAGGGAGCCGTTCTCCTGCTGTACATCACAGCACAATGAATTCCTTTTGAAATGGGAGAAGGAAGGAATAATCCCAGCAGCTCAAACAGATAAGATGAAATGCCATCCCAATGCAGTCTGCATCTTGTTCCCACCATAATAAGTAGTTATCCTCTGTTTAGTAAATTGAACACTGCATTGTTCCCAATAACCGGAATGAGCGTGGACTGGGAAAAATCTGCTTACATGGGAATAATATTTATGTAATTATTAATGAAGTTGTTTATTGTTCACATTGTCTGTGCCTCCTATAAATGCCTATATTGGACATTCAGCAGAACTTAATACAAACCATTAGCCTGATTTCAATAGTGGGGAGGGATCAAAGAGATCAGAATATGGTTTCAGCAGCTTTCTGAGTTTTGCTTTAATTCAGTGGAGTCCAAACTACAAATCTCAGGTGATTTGACAGACTGCAAATCTCTTACCCTTCTGTATCTCTATCTGGCTTCATAAATCCTTCAAATGTTTCTGACCCAGAGTTTGAGGCTTATACTTTAGTGACTGACTTTGGATGAAAGTTATTTATGGCTGTCAGTATTCAAAAAGTGGGTTCAGTATGAAAAGGAAAATAAGGCTTTAGTTTCAAGCTCTAAACAAGTGCTTTGTGAACCTACACTTCCATTCCAGGATAAGTTTCCATGGTTTGGGCAACCCTTTATTACTGCTGAGACTTCCCCTACGAGTCTAAATGAGCTCAGAGTTCTGATAAAGATTTTATCCCTGTTGGACCCATACAAGAGCAGGTGTTTGCAGAGACAAACCCCAGCCTTTCCAAATGGGCTGGCACTGGAACACTCTGTTTCAGGCACTTGGAGCACACCAGTTCAGAATGTGCAGGTTCGAATAGCACGGCACTAAAAACTCATGATAACAAACTCACCTCTCTGCTTCACAGGAGGCATAATTTCCCAAATTTTGCTCCAAGCAACCAGGTCCAAGTTCACTTCTGGAACCAGCAGTCCCAGTCCAGTGGCCCTGCACTGCGTCCCACTGACCCAGAGCCTGGCCCAGACACTGGGAGCTCAGAGCAAGCTGCAAACCCAGCCTCGATGAAGGGCAAATCACCTGTGCTCAGTGCTTTGCTCCCTGGGCCAAGATTCCTCTTGGCACCCAAAGAAAAGAGTTCCTGGTCCGTGCTCAGCTCCATTTGCTGCTGCAGTCAGTGATGCCTTCACTTTGTGGGAAATGAGGCACCACAGAGAGTGATTAAGTAGCAAAACACAGAGGTTAAAAGTCTGGAATCCACATGACAAAATTTCACATTGATGATGCCCATATTTTGCTCATTTGTTAGTCCATTCATTAATTTTCCCCTCACTTACATTATTTTAAAAAACAACATGAGAGAGACTACTGGTTCGCAGTATGGTAAAAGAATCATAAATAATATGCCTCCCTGGTTTTAGTGTTTAATTTCTATTATTTCAAAAGCACACACTTTGTTAAAATTAGCCTTCATTGGATATTTTAACCATAGTTTTAATTGCAAAAGTTACAAAGTGATAGAATTATTTTTGTATTTTCCTTACTTTTGAGGCAAAAATAATCTGTACTTTACTGGATAAACCAAAACAACTTCCATTTAGACCTCCAACAATAGATAATTCAGTGTTTGAAATTCTTTCAAGGGAGACAACCCCAAGCAAATAATATATTTTTCGCCTTTAAATTTATTTTCAATATTTTTGTACTTTATTTGCTCTCTCCACATGGTTCCTTCTGTCTCCTATTTTCTATTGCTCCTTTTCCTGACATGTAATTTCCTACTTGCTTTTATTCACACATTCTACTGTTTTTTTCATTATTTTTTCTATTATTTCATCTTCCTTTCTGTTTGTCAATTTTGTGCGGGTTTGTCTTTTTTTTTAGTGTGGCTCAGTGTTTTGACATGCCTTTATTGTTGCATTCATTTTTATTTACTTTTTTGCTTTCATTGTTCTATAGATGAGACATTATGCCAAGCCAAATCCCTTTTCAAATTTTCTTTGAATAAAAGATGAGCTGCTCTGGAATCATTCCAGATGGAGCTGCCAAAATGAACTGGTCCAGCACAGCTTTCTTTGGATTATATTCCATGATAATTCCACTGCCACTCTAGCTGTGAGAGTAATGCAAGAACTTCCACGATGAATCTCTTTTTTTGTCATTTCTGGTACCTTTGATTACTTTAGACCTTTTGAGTCTATTGAATTTCAAACTCAAACTAAGTAGAAAAGAAATACTTTCTTGTGCTGACTTTTGACAAATACCTACTGATGGAGAACTTCAAAAACCAGGTTTTTGTGAACAGCAAAACTGAAGATGACTGAATTCTTGCAGCTCTTGTCTGTTGGGATTCTCTTGTCTGCTGCTTTGGGTGTTTTGTGGTGTTGGCTTTTTGCTTGTTTATTGCCTTTTAGTTTATTTGGGTTTGTTTCCTTTTTTCTTTGTAGCATTTTTGCTTCCAACTTATACAACTTGAATATTTTTGTATTTCTTCCATCAAACCTTTTGAAAAGGTGCCAACAGACTCCAAAGTTTTAATTCAATGCTCTTCTCACCTTATCCACTGCCTAATACAACAGTTGATATACTGAACACTTCTGACATGCATAATTCTAAGACTATTTTCAGCCCTGGCTGAAAAATCAGTTACTCAGTTTCAATTTTTTATTATAACCAGAGTAAACTTTCTGATAGTGTTAAAACAGACATACCTGGACCAAAAAAATTTAAAAAAAATTATGGAGAAGGTCACATCTGTACCCAAGCATTTTGTTTAAGAGTTACAAACTAGCTGAGAAATCTTATGGCACACCTGAAAGAATATACGTTAGTTAACTGCTTATTATTGGAACTTGAATAATTAGGCTAAATAAAGCTACCCCAAGTACAGGATTTCCACAGGTTTCTGGATGTCTGGCACGCTGATGGATCCCTCCACGTTTACCTAAACTTTTATGTCTATGCAAGCCCTGCATGTATTTACTGCCTGTGTACAGATAAATTTAAAAATCCCCTTAATACCACTTCTTTTTTCATTGGATCTCGATGATGGGCAAAGAACTCTCTCCTAAGATCTCCTTCAGCAGCACAAAGCACAGCCTGGTGTAGGTGTCTGAGCTGGCATGAAGCCAACGCAACAGCCCTGACCCAAGTGTTGAACACGTCACCAGGCCCTTCATCTGCCTGTCTGGGCACAGGGAGGGAGTCCCACACTCCCAAGAAGGTGTTCAGCTGATTTCCACTTCTGCAGGAAGGACAATACGTGCACCAGTGCCAGAACACCTCAGTGTGTGCAGAACAGACACATAATTATGCTATGCACCGTTTAGGTAAATTTTTGTCCCAGGAATTCCAGACTAAAGTGTCTCAGTTGTACAAAAACAAGTCTGAGTTGGTCTCATAATCACAGAACCACAGAATCATCAAGCTTGGAAGAGACCTTTGAGCTCATCTAGTCCAGCCATCAACCCAGCAGCCCCACAATCACCCCTAAACCACAACATTTTCTGACACAAAACAGCTACATGGACACGTATCACTGAAACATTTTGTGGACACCCCAGCATTAAATCCTGCGTAACCTCAGAAGCACAGCTCAAAAATAAAGAAATAGCTGAGCTGCTTTGGAGCTGCTCTCCTATCTTACCTGAAGTGATAACTGGATTTTAAAGAAAAAGTCAAAGCACAAGTAAAATATCTGAATCCACCACTAATTCATTGGCACCTCTGCTATGCCACACTTTAATACTACTGCAAGCCACAAAGAAAATTAATTGGTAATGCGCCATCAGGAATGCACCAGGTGTGACAAACAGAACCAGCATCATGACATTCCCAAGGTTCTTCAGGAAAATAACACCTCAGCCAGGAATCAGTAGAGCCAAATCTCCACAGTATTTGAAAACAGTTCTAATTTAGATTTGGCAAACAGCTTCTTGGAAAGGAAAACGCAAACTGTATGAGCAGCTTGTACCTGGATGTTTCTGAATATATTCATCCCTCCCAGAATGAATAAAAATGTCAATCAATGTATTTGTGTGTTACTTTCTGAGAAGCAGAACAGAGAAGAAAATTGGACACAAGACAGCATTTTGTTTATGAACGCAATTATCAAAGAACATTGATAAGCTGAAGATGCATCAGGCATTAACACATAGGACTGACAGGTATAAATTTGCACACATGTGATGTAAGAATGAGTACAAACATGCAAATATGTACGAAAAAAAAGAAAACAAATGCTGTCTCTGCATTTGACTTCCCACACTAAACCAAAACAAGGCCTATGTCTTCCTGACTTGAGGAAAACTACCTGCAAACTTGATTTTATTCTGTTCTCCTACCACTTCTGCCTTCTTCTCCAATGGCACAGCCTCCCAGATCACAAAATCCTTCTCTAGCCTGGTCTAATCCTGGAAAATTTCTTCTTGTGGAAAAAGGACTTCTTTTGTTTACTTTTTAAAAGAGTGTATCAATTAGTTCATCATCTACAAGAAATATGAAAGAAAGAAAACTAGATTGTAGAGGAAAGTCATATAACACAACAAATTATGAGTAATTAATTGCTGTATTTAAAATTGAGATATTGAAAATTATATTCCCAAAGAAGCTTTTATTAGGGGGAACTCTGAAATAATCTCATTTTTAACAAGTTCACTAAAGCTATAATACCAGAAATGTGCATTCCAATACTCCTGTGTTCATAATCATGTCTGTATTTTAGATTCAATGCTTTGAAGCACGACAGATGCTGCCAGGGCAGCAGAGAACAGACTTCCAGCAGGAGAAACAGGACAAAACCCATGTTTTCCTCATGATTTTGCACATGGAAGACACACTTTGCAGACTGCAAATGGATCTGGACTTCCATGTTTCTTTGGATTCAAGACAACTGTTAAGGCTTTCCAGCACAGACAAGGAAGAAACCCTTATTCTTTTACATCTTTCACATTTTCATTCTTCCCATCACACCCCTATCTGGGGAGCAGTTATAGATAATGCAGGTTAGCAGACAAAGTTTATGTCTATCAAAATTACACATTCCTAAAGCCACAGTTCAACACCTTGTTCATTTACACAGTTCCCCAGATCACAAACAAATACACTGGGAGAGGTTTTTCATTGGCACCTGACTCTACCCATTGGAAACACTAATGAAAAAGAAATACGCTCCAGGATACACGCAGTAATTTAACATATTTCTTTCTACAAGCCAAATATTTGAAGGATAGGTTGAGGGCTTTCCTACTTACAGAATTTTACTTGTGGGACTATCACCTCCTGTGATATTACTGAAGAAAGAACATATAAAATGATCTAACAGATTTATATGATTTTTTGTAGTGACTCTGGCCATTATTGACATTCTTCAATTATCATTGACCTTTATGTTCTAGGACAAATACTATTCCCTGGAAGAGACACTTAGGAGAAAAATCTAATGTGCTGTGCCTGAACATGTCATTTTTATGCTACTTTAAAGAAGAAACGTTGCTTAACCAGCTAATTGCAGAAACTCTGTGTTGTCTAATGATAGCTCCTCTCTCCAGGAAACCTACAGGAAATTAGCACTGCACGTGGGATGGGGCAATTCCTCTGTTTCCTGGTAGACTATAAATGATTGATGTTCCTGGCATCTAGAAACCCTTCCACTTTGTTTCCCAAAAGCTGTAAACTCATTAACATCTCAATCCTGCATGCACTGGGCATCTGGGAAAAGCTGGAAAGGCAGATTAATCACTGCCTTTTTCTGATAGGGTAAAATTACAAGAAGGATCTCTCTACTCCTGGCAGCTTTGTTTTTGTTCTGTTCTACTTGATCTTTAATCCCTTTTTCTATTCAAACTAATGTTAAAAGATGCCCAGTTTCTCGTGCAGGGCACTTTCCAGGAGGAGGTGAATTCATCAGTAGATTTTGCAAAAGGAGCAGGTGAGTTTTGCCTTGGTCCCCGCTGTATCTGCAGTGAGTTTTTGCCAGACAGGACCTGTCAGATAAGGGCCTTCTTTTGGTGTCACCAGCCTGGGTACATGTCACCTTTGTTCGAGGAGCACACAGTGTCTTTATTGAACACAGGGAACTCACCCTGCCACAACCAGAACAGAGCTCCTGGGTGGGCTTTTATCTGTCACCTTCCACTGCAAATGCCACAAGGGTCAGAGGATTTGATTAATGAGGAGTACAAGGCAGAACCACTGCAGAGGGGTGTAGACATGTGCAATAACCTCATAAAAACTTCCCTTTAGTTCTGTTTTCTAGGCTGTTAAATGGTATAGCTGCTATTGGTATCAGCTTTTAGTGACTTTTCAAATGACACCATCAGTTATTAATGAAAAAATGTTCAAAATGACAAGGAGGGAGAAACTTTCTCTACTTGATCCTGTCCACCGAGTTTTGGATCCATTTCTGTGTCGTGGGCATGGAGTTTTCAGAGGAACATGTTCCCTGTTCAATTTCTGGGACTACAGGTTGAAAGCAGGTTAATACCTTTCAGCTTAATACAGAATTTTCATTGACAAATTATGCTCTAGATGACATTAAGAAATTGTGAACTGGTGTCTGTTGTAAAAAGTCACACTATTGTCAAGTGTTACTGACAGGATCTGTGCATAAGAAGGAAAACTTGACTGCAAGTTCTTTCAAAGCCTACATTATTATTTAGAACGTGTCCTAAAATTCATATAAATATATCTTTAGAGTGTATTTATCCAAGTGTGGATACAACCCACCAAAATATACTCTGAAGCGCTGGGCTGTGCCAAGTCAAGTTTCTGGGACAGATTTAAGAAGAGAAGTCAGAAAAGAGTAGCAGTTCATGAACGTAAACTGAGACCACAGGGAGCTCACATATGGTGGAATCGTATGGACCTGCACTTTGAGAAGCAAAGACCTGAAATCTTTAAACTTTATCAAAATTTCCTGAGAAATATTAAACAAGACAGATCACCAAATATTATTTACCTAGTTCTTGCTTCCAAATGGCAATCACATAATTACTAAAAATGCAAGGAAAGCCTGACGGATAAATAAGAACATTAAATGATCTGGAGGAAACACTAGACAGCCAATAGCCCTATCTAATTTATGCTAAATAAAATTTTACCAAATCACTGCTTCCTTCCAGTCAAAACAGTTCACAAAATTATCTCTTGGAGAAAGAAAAGACCCTCTCATTTTCTGACATGTTTATCTTTAAGACTTCAGCCTTAAATTCAGAAGACTTTAATTAAGTATCTAGAATTAGACTGAGCGGAACTTATAGCCCAGTTCCTCCCACACACGACTCCTCCTCATTAATCACCAGCCCATTTCGGTTTATCTTCCCCCAAGGCAAACTTTCCCAAGGTGTCCTGTGGTTACAACTCGGGCTGTACAGCCAGAGCAAACCCAAGCAAATCTCTAAAGCTCAGAAGCTGACACTGGTGAGGATCATCCCAGGATCATCTGCTTTAGTTTCAAGAATAATCACATTATTATCTGCAGAGCTTTGCTCTCCAAAATACCTGAAAGGAAAAGCTAAGAAGAGTCTTTGATGCTGGACTTATGTGTACACAGCACAAAAGCCTCCTTTTGTTTTAAAACACGAAATGAAGACATCCCAAATGTGCTAAGGTTTCTTTTCCACTGTGGAGAGAAAAGGTAGAAGGCATCTTCCCTCCCCTGAAAACCTGCTCACTGGTTAATATTCACTTATTTACCTACATGGTGAGCTCTAACTTCCACTTAATTATTAAATAATAGCAGCATTCATATTTCTTAAATCAAGTGGAGAGTTCTTGGCCTTTTTTTTTCCCTGCAGTAAAACAGAAGCTACACATCTGATATATTGCTGAAGCCCCCTGCTATCAGATCTCCCATGCCTGCCCCAATTATTTAAATTAGTCTTGAAATTTGAGGAGTTTTCTATGCCAGTACCAATTACAAAGAGCAAAAATGAGCCAGATCCATGTCTAATATACATTGAGCTATACCAATTTACACCAGATTGTTGCTGTCCTATAGCATAGCAACATACCCCTTGCATGTCNTCGGACCCCGTTGACCTGCAAGCCAGGCTGGGAACAGCCTGGCCAGCAGAAATTAACACCAGATGATTACCTGGCCTCAGAACACTTTAAAAGCCAAGCCCCTCTTTATATCTCAGAAAAATTACATAGATCCCTCTTTAGTCATTAGTGTTATGTCCAGCAGATAATTTAAAAAATAAAAATAACCAGTTTTTAACCAGATAATTTCAAAGAAAAAAGGCCAGTGATCAAAGACACTTTCACTCAATGTTGCCTTTGCCTCTCCTTTCATACATGCAAATAAAAATACCAAATCAAACACAAATGTGTCTAATTTTTAAATAACTCAAGAGCAATTTCCTGTCATAAATAATTTTCAGATAGATTCTGATGAATAATTACTGTCATATTTCCACAATGGAATTCAAATCAATGATATTACTGGAACTAGAAGCCAGTGTGTTGCCCTCTGGACAGACTAAATGCAAGTTATTTTCCAAACTGCTGAAGTCAGAAGAACAAAGTTATTCTGTTATTAAAAAGAGCCTGGTTTTACTAAATAGTGAATATAACAGCACCTGATCCTCATGTGTGTCTTTTTGAAGTAGAGAACTCTGATCCTCCAACAAAGTAAGGGAGGCAGACACTGTAATCATCAATTACATCGTCAGAGAGAGCAAATTACATATTAGCGACCGAACCCAAACGAGCTGAGGAAAACTGACACTAAAAAGGAAACAGCTCCCTTCACTTGCTTCCCTGCTGCACAGATAAAACAGGAATTGATCTTTCGTAATTTAAATTAAAAGTAAGAAGAAGAGAAAATGCAAGACGTTCTGGGAACATTCTCCTCTGGCTTGGATTATGCAAAGGATTTTACTCCCACATAAAATAGAGGTCACTCCTTATACGATGGAAATATTTTAGACGTGTTCAACACTTCATGGAGAGAGAGATGGTTGAGGCAAGATTTAAATAAAATATAAACTGATGAAAAAACACAGAAAAGAAATAAAATATATCCTTGCAGAGGGAAATACTCTGGTGCCTTTACATTGTATATTTTTTCACTCCACTGCAGCCCTATTCAAATATTGGATAAATGAACTCACGTGATGAATGTATCAATAGCCCACATTTTATGTGCTTTCATTTTAGTTCTGTGGTGGGTTGACCCTGCCTGGGTGCCCATCAAAACCATTCTGTCACTGCCCTCAGCTGGACAGGGGACAGAAAATAAAGCAAAAAGGCTCATGGGTGAGAGATCAGTCACCAGTTATTGCCATGGGTAAAACAGACTGGGCTAGCATTGGCTCTGTGGGACATGAGGGAAGCTCCCAGCAAGCCTCCCACAGAAATCACCCTGCTACCAAAACCCTGCCATGAAAATCCAATCCAAGCTGCTAGAAACAAAAATGTTAGAATAAATGAAATTTATTTAAACTGTGGATTTCTATGGACTTTGTATTCAGAGAGTTACACTAAGCACAACAGAAGGAGGATGCTGGTCTACAGATGCACCACAACAGAGATTTTGTTGTAAAATTCTGGTATTGATCTTTCCTCGTTCCAAAACATCCTAATATTTTTCCTTATAGATCATAGTGCAAGTATTAGATTAAACATAATGGCCATTATTTATTCTACATCTTTAATTGCCTAATCTTGGAACTCTTAGCAGAAGCACCAGAACTTATATTTTATCATGCACTAAACCTGTCCGAACAACAAATAACTCTTGACTGCTGCAATGTGCATTTCCTTTCTGTATCTCTGTAAATCAGTTAATGCTGAGAAGTCTTCACAATGACGTTTCAGAAATATACAAATATATAAGGTAGTTTAAATAAAAAGCACTTAGAAAAGTGGTAAGCCTACACCTTACTAGAACATGGATTCATTTGGTGAGGAACTGTGCTATTTGTAAACAGCTTGACTCACTGCACGTGAAAAATGGAAAGGCACTTGCTCAATGGGTTCCTTGTAAATGAAGCATGATGTGTGCAGGAGATGTCCCTGTCACTGACTGAGCTCTGCCAACCTTTCTGGGTTTTTCTGACATGTGAAAGAATGCGTAAAATAAGGACTTAGGCTTGAGTGTTGAGCCTCATATGCACTGAAAACTCATGTTCTGTCCTGAACTGAAGCTTCCAGACATATCAAAACAAGATGCTGGTCAGCACAAGGCCTTTTAAAGAATTCAAGCAGTCTAAGCTTGCTCACAGCTACTGAGCAGCTCCTCTGGAGCTCAGGCCACAGCTCAGTAATGCTCACACAATACCAGTTTGCAACGCTGCCAAAATGAAACTCAGCAGGGGAAAAAAAAAAATCCATTCCTTTTGCCAAACAAATGCTAAATGCATAAAATGCAAGTATCCACAACACTCACACCTGACACTCAGAGTCAGCTTCCCCAGTGTTATGTATCAAGCTGCTTGGAGAAGCTTATAAAGCTCATTCCTTAGGGTAAGATATTTTCTTAATGGGCAGCAAGTTTTGCCAGGCTTGTGCTGGTACCTCGTGTTTTCCCTGGCTGTGTGTCAGAGAAAGGTTTTTAAGGCTTATGTTAAGAAATGATGTTTAGAATGATGCCAGGCCAGGCCGTGAGCTGTTCTTAATCCTTCATATGTTTGCTGACTCCCGCAGAGCTGTGCTAATTCACACCAGCTGAGCAGCTGTCCTACTCGAATCATGTCTTATCCCTAAATCTCTGAGAGGAGTTCTTCATCTAAAGCCATGTGGAGTCAGGCATACACCTGGAAGAAATGAGAAAGTTCAATCCGAGACCAGGAATTGAACCTTTTTTGTTTCACTGTAGAATTGCCAGACTCATATCCCAACTTACAGCTTTGAGCACTGCTGAAATCACTATGGCAGCATTTATCTGGGTATCCAAATCACACACTTAACAGATTCCTGACAGTTAAACAGATCCTTGGCAGTTAATTTCAAATATTTGACATGTCAGGCATAAAATAAAGAGCTCCAGGACCTATGGAGCCCAAAATCTGTGTCCAGCGTGCCTCACGGTCATCCAGACCAGCTTGTCAGGTGAGAGATCCTCACACATGTACAAGTAGCATGACATGTGCCATAATCACTGATAATTTTGCCACCTAGCTGGGACAACAGGCTGGCTGCTACAGTGAAGGCCCAACTCTAGATGCCTCTGATAAATAAGGTGAAAAAAAACTGGAAAAAAGAATTAACTGAATTTACATTTCAAAGATTTGAAGCATTTGCTGGAAGCCATGGGATTGAAAAACCTTTAATCCTTCCTTTCTAGGCTAAATATGAAAAAATTCTTGTTGTGAGCCCTGTCAAGTTACGGGATGAACTCAGTGGAAGGTTCTAATTGACTTCAGCTGTGGAATACATAAGGAATGACGAAGACACTCAAATGTTACAAAGAAAACTGATGAATTCTGGTTTACAGATTGCATGACAAAAGGGCTTTGTGAAAAATCCTCTCACATCACTCTATAAAAAAAAGAGAAGAGCTCTGAAAATATTCATTCTCTTGGTAGCAGCTGAATACTTGCAGCAATCAGGAAATGGAGCAGAAGCCTCCCCATTTCTGACACATCAGGTCTGAGTGACCTTGGGCACGCATCACTTCACCTGTGTGGGTCCAGAAAGCCAACCCCACCTCCGAGGTGGGGTTGAGAGCGGAGGGGTTTGTGAACTCTGAGATTCCTGCATAAAAGCCACTGTGGGTGACACTTGCTACTCAGAGCGTTTTGTTAATGAACTACTGATCAGGAGCTTCCAGGCTTCCTGCAGCAGGAGCTCACTGGCCGTGCACAGCTCTGCACCGAGGGGAATAACCTCACAAGCACGTTGTTTTCTCTCTATTCCTTTCTCTACCTATTGTTTTCTCTCCTCTCTCGGCTTCTTCACAGAGAGAATTGCTTCAGGAATTTAAAGTTACGCTACAAACCTCATCTCTCTACCTGCAAACCAAAATATTTTGCTGTAGTTAAAAGAAGCAATGAAGATATCACTTAAGTTTGTCTTTTGGCAATGGAACTTGCAGGATACAACTTGAAAGGTGGGTGCAGAGCTCCATGCACAGAAATACCCGATACGCAGGAAGAAATACAAAAACAATGGAAAGGAGAAATCTGTGCCTTAAAATTATGATGCCTAGGAGAGGGAAAACCCTGTTTTTCCATATGCCTACACTGAATATAGTGAAGAAAGCATTGCTGTAGCTAATGCTATTCAGTAACCTGGTCTAGTGGAAGGTGTCCCTGCCCACGGCAGGGGGGGTTGGAACCAGATGATTTTTAAGGTCTCTTCCAACCCAAACCATCTTATGATTCTATGTAGAATAGTGTCTATTTATTTAAATTATGCTGCCCTTTTACAATCTTTCCAATTACATTTTAAATATTTTAAATCAAATCAATATTTTCTTTTAAAATTAAAGAACATTTGGTATTTTTTTCTCCTCATAAAGTGCTTGACATTAATAACATCTACCTAGAAGAATAGTAGAACGTTTTGCCACATTTATTGTGATCGAATGTAAGAAAGTTTCCCGACAAAAATAATTCAGGCTTTTCACAAAGAAATACCAGATCACAAATGTTTCTCATAAGGCAATGCCTCCTGCCTATAGAGAAAGGGAAATACCAGCTCCCAAAAGTCATGTCTTCACTTTTGATAACTACAATTGTTTAGAATTAAAGTAGCTGACCAGAGATTTCCTCTGAGTGTGTACATTGCTGCCGTTGCTTTTAAGCACTCAAACCCACAGATGATTTGAGCCAATATTGACCTTTAAATATCAGTTATAGCACTTTGAGATAAATGAGTGCTGCTACTTCAGAGCTGTGTGAGACACACAGCGACCTGGGGAACGAGTGGCTGAGCTGCAGCACAATCAGTAGTAGCTCTGATTAATGAATAAATACAGATGGGACAAATGGGAAACACTTGAGCTTTCTTTTTTAAAAATGTCTCAGTCTACAAAAAACCAAGGGGACAAGGCATGACATTTTTAGCCTCTTTTCCATTAACAGGAATCCCTGTGCAGTGGGCTCAGCTCATCTTGTATTCAGGGCACAGTAAAGCCATAATGAAGGTGATGGAGAGGATTTTTGCTGCTGTTATTTTCTCTATCGCGTTCCATCCTGACTGTTTTAGCTCTGGACACTGAGCAGGGTTGCTGGTTGCCTTTGCTGGCCTTCTCCTGGCTCTTCTGGGATTGACCTCACTTATGTGGGCAGTGAAAAATAATTGGAGCTGCTGGAGGAAATGGGAATTGAGAGCAGTTCCACTCAGTGCTTGTGGTGGGCCTTGATGCCAGAGACCAACAGGCCCTGCTCTTCAGCAGACGTTCAGGAACATTCAAATTAAATAAATCACAGATTATTGCAAATTTCTCAAATGTGTGAGGTCTTGGATTTTCAGCATAAATCTTTTCTATAGTTCTGCTGCCTACACACCTTAATCACCTTTTGTTCGTTGCTTCATGCATCTGAATTGCCTGTCTGGACAAATTGCTGAGGTGATTGTTATAAAGGAATGTATTTTTAATGTGAGAAGAGTTCTTTGGTTTACCTCGTACAAAATTAAGCACTGAATTGTGAGAACGCAGAAACACTAAAAAGCACAACACAGTACAAAAACCAAACCCAAAAATATCTGCAGTTCCTATAACATTGAGTTTTACAATAATAGGGGTTTTTTTCCCCAGTAAAATATCTGCAAATGAACTCCATGATTATACAGGATATCATCAACCAGAAATGCATTTGAGGAGGAAATTTACCTTCTGAGTAATTAATGAAATTATTATTCACTTCAAAAATATCTTGCAGTTTTCTTTAAAATCTCTGCTACTGGTTACTACCAAATGGAATGAGGATGAGGCTGAGTCCACAGCTGCTCTAGCAAAGAAATTAATTTGTACTTTATATCTGTGTACTGCAGTGAAATATGGCAAAGTACAAAGGTGATCACAGGAATGCAATTAGGAAATAAAATCTTCCAGAGAAAAAATAACTCTAAAAGATAATTGGTTTTGTGAGTAGAACATATTACACATAAAGTACTCCTACTGCTATTCACACTTCTGTGTTTAAGGTCATCTTTAATCTGACGTGACACATGGCTAACATGCAAATTATCTAATGTAATGTTACAAGAATGCGCATAAATATTTCAATATAAGTGGAAAGACAAACACAATTCATCTTGTCTAAACACACATTCTCTTTTCCCTGCATCATCCTCAGTAGTTAAAGACTATGATCTTCTGGAGACGTTTCCAAGACTATAAATCTTGCAGCATTTGCTAATGATTCTCTGGCAGCGACAGAGAGAACGAGAAATCTAGTTTTTAAAAAAATTCTCTGAGTGAAATGCAAATTCTGCTTTCTTAAGAATCCAGAAAGTGCTCCAGAGATGTGCCTGGAAGGAACTCAATGCACCAGTATGGGAGCAAGAGTGGAAATATTGCATTACTTACACACCATTAATTACTACAATTGAACTGGGTACCTGTATCAGGTCCTGTAACTTCATGGATCAAAACTGTTCAGATAAATCCTTCCTCTGCCAAAACTGTTCAGATAAATCCTTCCTCTGCCACCTATACCCTACTCTCCAGGACCAGGTGTAGGAGAAGGGCACGTGCTGACCTCTCTGATAAGAAGGGTTTGTCCCAGTTTTCGTGATCATTAAAAAACCAAATATTCACACATTGAAGTATTTAAAATACTAAAAGATATATGCATATTTCCTAATACTTACACTGGAGATAAAACAGGAGCTATGGAAAATAATGGGCTTTATACTGGAGGTATTGGAAAATGCTCTTGGCCCTCGATACTCAGGATGTGAGTGTGCCCCACTGAGAGTCTGCAGATCTCTTTTCCTTCAGTTTTCAAGTAAATGAGGATAGTGCATGGAACTGGGTAGGCACAAGTACACATTAACACAGATTATTTGCAGATATTTCCCAGGCAAGCTCCCTAGCTGTGAAAACAAAATAATTTGTATTATGATCTTGTATTTTCCTATACCATCCTTTCAAAGATAGGTGACAAACAAAACTGCAAAATTAAATTAAGTACAAAAATTCAACAGGACCCTGATTTGTTAAGAACACAGAGCAAAGACATGCCCCACACAGGGTATATATTCTATTTAATCCAGAAATTTGGCACACCCAACAAAATGGGGTGACTTCCTTACACTAAACCATCACTAACATTTGAACAAAATGAAGAATATTCAATTCACATGAAATGGTTTGATTTGTGCTTGATAGCATTATTTTAAAGATTAATTATTTAACTCAAACCTGTAATAAAATCTCTCAAAAATAATCCTTTTTTGAATATCTATTAGCAAGTACATGGTACGTTATGAATTCAGGAGCTGCAAATCTCTTGGTACAAGATTCTATAAAAGCAGGAGGGAACTCCACAAGACTCTGACAGTAACTAATGCTAATGTGAGGCGGAGGAGGACAAGATAAACTCCCATACTGCCTTCCCAACTTTTATTTCTATAAGAACCAATGTGACTGTCACCTTCCCTACTCCTCAAAAATGAGCACAGAATCTATCAGCTGCAGCTGATTAGCACTCCAAAGATGGTTATTTCTTCTCTCTGTTTCAAAACAGAGGTTCTCTTTTAAACTCCACATGATGGAAGAGTGATGGGTTATCAAAACCCTCTGCTTAAGATGAAGCAGCAGCTGCTGAATGGATGACAATAGGTAAGAGACAAGTACGTACATTTGAGGACTCAAGTCAGATATCTTAATAATTCAGTTGTAAGTAAAGTACATTATGGATGTAAGACTGCAATTACTGTTCAGTGATCCTCTATTATTTGTGTCTTTTATGAACACTGAGATGTGAATGCTGATATTCCCATCATGGAACTCGTTACTGCTGACCGACTGGCAAAGCTATGTTCATATAAATAAATATATCTCCAAGCAATTTGCAGTAGAAAAGTTACTGGCATATTTATAGGAACTTGCTGGAGACTGGACAAAAATTCCCAACCATAAAAGGAAATTAATATCTTTTCTGGAATGAATTTCCAAGGCAGATAGTGGCAGGGGGAAGGAAAAGGAAAAGGAAAAGGAAAAGGAAAAGGAAAAGGAAAAGGAAAAAAAGGAAAAGGAAAAGGAAAAGGAAAAAAAAGGAAAAGGAAAAGGAAAAAAAGGAAAAGGGAGAAAGGGAGAAAGGGAAAAAGGGAGAATTTGTCACTTATAAAAGTAATTACATGGTGAAGGTGTTTGCAATATGTAAAATTGAACTTGATGGCCAGAAGATTCCAAGTCCTGTCATCTATGTTCATCTTGACATTCAAAACATAATAAAGCTAAAATTAGACACAAAAAAAAAACAATTCACCAAAAGTTTTCTATTTGTGTTTTCCACCTCAAAAAATATTCCCTATAGATTATCTATCCTATATAAATTTTCTCATACATTATATCCCAGGCGTTTGGCAGAGGACGGGTGCAGAGAAGGTACTTCAAAGTCTCAAGTTATACTGAAATGAATGTAATCTATTCCCTTTATTACTTGCAATCCAAGCAAATCCCATCACTCTGTGATCATTCTATTTCCATGAATAATGGGAAAAGCCAACAATCAAAACATAGGAGCCACACATGAATAAGGAAAGGAACCACCTAGGCCAAACAAGATGTCAGTATTTGAAAATCTATGAGGAAAAAAAAAAAAAATTGTGTCTACTAGTAAAATCAAGGCATTAGCCAGAAATCTGTACTACAGGGATGACATGGTTCCATATGGGATAAAATGACCACTCTTAAATAATCAAAGTGTTTATAATTGTGCTGATTTGGGGGTATTAGGTTATGTATGTTATTCTGTAACATAAATAACCAGTACCAGTCAGATGAGCAGAGTCATCTTTCTGCTCTCTAATGGTTGCTTTCCCTTTCCCGTTTGCATTTCATTTTTTCAGCTCTTCCTTCTGCTGTGCTTCTGTTTTTCTGCTTTGATTATGTTCATCAGAGCTATAAATAAATAAACAAAGCACAGTAATCACTGATTGCTATTTTATATGCTACAATTCTAAGATACAGAATTTCTGAGAGAGAAAAAAAGTCTGATCTCCAGGATAGTACTTGTTCTATTTCTGGAGTAACCACCAATAGAAAAAATCACATTAGAATAACAAAAGCCCCATTTTTTTCCAATGATGGTGAAGAAAGAAATATTCAAACTCTTCTTAATAAAAAGTTTTCTCAAACTCCCAGTTTTCAATGACATTGCTGAAGAAATTCTGTGCAAATTCTCCAAGGAGCACTTATAGTTGTAGAGAAAGTATGCAGAGACCAGAAAAAAGGATCACACTGGTTCAGCTTCCTCTTTGAACCCAATAAACCCCAAAAGTTTCTTGGCATTTTAACCTCTTCTTTGCTCTTAACTATAGAAAAAATTTGCTCTCATTGGCCTCTCAGCCTTTTGGCCAACATCCTGCAGGAAGGATGGCTGCAGTTTCAACATATTCCTCTGATTTCATTATTTCCTGGCTATTTTTAACTGGAGTTGTCATTGCTGCTCAGTTTCTCCAGCCTGACCTCCAGACCTTGCTCAAGCAGGAACTGTGATCCAGGAGGTTGGGATTCTCTTCCTGGGGAGACACAACTCTCTGGTGTAGGGATGTAAGGGATATACCTAAAATTTGACATTGCTTCTCTTATATATTCAAAAGAGCAGGGGCAGAGAATGATTTTATGATTGCATCTAAATGAAGAAAGGAGAAAGCAAACAAAACTATGCAAAATATACTTTAAAAGAGACAACAAGGCAAACTTTAGAGCTCAAAAAGAGTCTGAAGTGGATGAGTTCTCATGGGGAGCTAAGCTGTCCACTTGTAAGTGCAACCCTTCTCCCAAACCCTTCTTTTTACAAGGGGATAAACTGCTGGAAAGTTTGGGAAACTCAGGAACAACCAAAACAACATAATGGTGATGGCACTGTCAGTGCCAGCCATGCAAGCCAATGATAAAGGCTGAGTACAGTGAAATTCTGCCTCAATGCGAAACCATACCTACTAGATCAAAAATATTGACAATTATGATGTTTTCACAATTTTTTAATGAGCAAAAGCCCTGAAAGCAGATCCTAATTTCAGGTTTGTGGTTAAGCAAACTTCTAATCTATTCAGATGCAAAACAGAGGCATTTTTGAAAATCTCATAATTTAAATACTGGGAGTTTTCTTTCTGTTTTGTTCATAAAAATGTTCCACGTTCAGCCCTTGATTTTGTTTCAGGGCTTTGTCTCTGGACTTTCTGACTTTTCAAATAGAGACTCTGCTCATAACCCCTCAGAAGTTAACTTGAATTTGGCTCAAAATGACAAAAAAATTAGGAAGTCTGAAAGGGGAAAAATAACTCTCAAAAAAAATTAATAGCCTGTTTGCAGCAGTATTAAAAATGGAATTCCTTGGCCTCTGCTAGTGTTGTTTGGATATGTCACACGCTGTTACATCAGTCATGTTCTGTTATGTTAATATGTGGAGATGAATCACTGCAAGGCCACAGCAGCCAAGAGATGTCAAACACCGACACCTTGACACAAAGTGAGAAACAGCCCTTATGTGTGCTCAGGCCTTTGGCTCACCAGCTCACGTTCCACAAAAACACACAACCCAAGATCCATGCACTTACTGGAAAGAGAAAATGAAGCCTTTTTTCCCATTAGACAGGTTTTGATTTAATTAAAAGGACCCTACAAGTTGAAATACCATAAGGTTGTATCTTCTCAAACCATCACCTTCCCATTTTAAAGACAGTTATATTTATTCACCCTCTTGTCATGAAAAAGCAAGAGACTGTAAGAAGGAATGATGGAAAGACACTGAGAAAACACAAGCACGTCTCGTTTCTATGATGTCACACAGAGGTTGTTACCTCCAACCAGGTAATAAAATAAAAGCAGCCTGGAATTCTCTTATTCCTGATGAATTATCAGCAACAGATAAGCCAGAGAAGAAATGATTTGAAGTGACATACTCAAATATAAGTAGAAATGCACCCGTAATTTTAATACCATGTCAGGTCACCGGTGCAGCTTTAACTTATTTAGAAATTTGGATTAAAAGAACCCCACAAACAAATGGCTTGTGAATAAATTCAGTGACTACCGTTATCTTTCAGTACCTAGAAACCCTGCTAAACACAATGGTTCCTGATATTACTACAATCCTATGAGCTGTGCTAACACCACTTCTAATTTAAATAACATCTGACAGAAGGTCTTTTTTGGATCAGTTTATCAGATGATTTACATCTGTGGTCAAACCATCTCTTCATTGTCCCTGTTAGAGGATTAATACCTTGATCTGTATTTTTTACTGGTTTTTTTCTGGTAGCCCTGAAGCTCAGTTTCCCTCTATCCAATTTAAACGTGCAGCCATGTAAATGTTATCCTCCTTTTGTAGCACATCTTCCAGGGGACAGAGCAGTAAAGACTGTGCAACAGCAACGTCATGCACTGCTTTAATTGTTCCACTGCAAGTGTTAACCTCCCACTGCATTTACATTTGGAAAGTTAGTCCTCCTGAACTCACTCCAGGCATTATAAAGACTCAGAGGGCTGGATTTAATAAAAACAACTTGGTCAGAGTAGCTTGAATTTATACGAGTACAAAGGGAAGTCATTAGGGATGCAGTTCACATAAAAGCCATGCATTTATGCATTTCAATTCTGCCCCTTTTTCTACTTTAGCAGAAGCACATGAGAAGAAGGAAAAAATAAGATCAAAAGCTATGGAAGTTTTGCAAGAAGCCAAGTTAGTTCATAAGACCATATAACAAAGTAATGTTATTTTCTGAGTCAATGTGGCCTTAAGTGCCTTAAATATGCCTCGAGCTTGCTGGAGGCGAACAACTACTGCAGACCATCCTACTTCTTGTCTACTTTTTGTTCATTCATTAGGAAAAGTTTTCCATCTCATGTCTTACCTACCTCAGTCTTCCTCCTGCTCTGAAAGCACTTTAGTTATTTTGAGAGCACATCTGCCAAATGTGCTCTGCCTCACCCTGTCCCCTCATCCCTGCCTGTGCACACGTACACCTGGACGTGCACCTTCTCTGGACAGAAATGGGGTTTGTTTCACCTTTCCCTAAAAACACTGTTGTGCCTGTGGGTTTGCTAAGCTTAACAGGATTACCAGCTGTTAGTAAATTCATGTGCTGTTCATAAATCTAACAGAATTCTTTGGACAGCTGTTCATCTGGGCATAAACACATTATTTCTAATAGCCACATTAGTTCTACAAGTTTGTTTGGTTGGTTGTGATTTTTTAGCTTTCACTCAGTGTAATTACTTCTGACGCTCTCCCATCAAATAACTTTTTTGTTGTTGAGAGTTTTCGTACTTTCGTTTGTTTTAAGCCAAACCACTACAAATTTTTTTCCTAGCAGATGCTGTAGCACGATGGACAGGCTATCATAAACAGATGGACTTGCTCTAAATCCAGCCTCAAAAAAAACATCCCATCAAGGATGAAGAGCCGGTCTCCTGGGAGAATCAGTCAATAGTCAGCACACCTTCCCCAGTGTTTACTCAGGTCATCTCCTGGGCAAATTCCAAACAAGAAACCTTGGATGTGCCAGTAAGAAGGGGAAACAGAGGCAATATTTTACCCAAAATACAGCAATCAGCTCATCCTCATGCATGAACTGTCCCTGCTGTGGGATACTGATATGGTGACAGACACAGCACGGAAACAGAGATAGGATAACATGGGAAGGAGGGAGCAGGTGAGGGTTTGGATCACAAGTCAGAGAATGGCTCAGTAGAGGATCATGGAGCCAGAGAGACTTGTCTCTGTCTCATGCACCTATAAATCCAAAGCCAGCAAGACATGGCAATCTATATTCTGTGCACAGAAGGCTTCCTTTGTGCTAAGGAAAATGGGGCAGATTTCAATTCTATTGACTCGCCAGCATTTGAGTGATCTTCTGAAGCCGTTTCCTTTCCCTTCTTCCTGAGGGCTGCTGCATTTCATGGCTCACCAGACCAAGAAAGACTACCTGGTATTGTCACTGGCAGACAGCATAACTAACTACTGACCACAGCAGAGCTTAACAACTTCCTTTTGTCTGAAAAGTCACTAATATTTGATTCCTTGAGATTCTAGCAACTTGAGTATATAATATCCACGTTTCTCCATTTCTCTGGATTTATGGGTGCCCTGAACATCTCTGAATCTGATGTACTTTAACAGAAGCATCTGAAATAAATTGCTGTGTACTTAAGTGTGGTTAACTTCTCTGTGATTATCTATCCCCTTCTATAAAATATACTACAAGTAAATAAAGTAGAAAAAATATAATTATTAACTAAATTCAGACATGTGATCATCAACCTGCCTCTGGATGTCACTGTTCTGTGAGAACTGAAAACATTTTAGGGAAGAAAAAGGTGAAAAAAAACAAAAGACTGAAAAAAACCCTACTGATTTTCTACAGACTTAAGATGTAGAACATTCTAAACTCTTAGATTAAAAAGTATTTGTTACATTCTTCCTTTTAGTTCCAGTTCCAGAAAAGCTCTGTTTAGAGGGTGGATATCTGAAAAGAGCTCTGCAAATTGCTTGCATAAAGCCAAGCAAACAGCTGCACTGTAAAAACATTCCTCAGGAATTTCACAGACATTATCTGATAGAGACGGCACAGAAAAGAGCAAGTGGATTTTCCATTATTCCAATGCATTTACTGTGTTCTGATGGACTGTTGTGATAAGGAAAGGAGGCACAAATCAGTTTGGATTTTATATTCCATTTAATTGCATATACATGGTAGTGTGTTGGGGCTCTGTGTGCAATCTGTGAGCTGTCATCAGCACAATAAAGCTGCTTGTATCACTTGCACCACCACAACCAATTTCATCTATCTTTGCATCTGGGAATCAGAACAGAATGCTTGGTTGAAGATTGCTAGGCTTGAATCAAGATCCACTAAAGCCTTTTTTTCTAATCTGCCAGAATGAAATGGCTCGAAGCAGGCAGAATTTTTCCCATAATACTTCTCTCGTTAATGCAGAGATGAGGTAAATATACTGCATCAGAGCAGAATAAATTTTACAGTACTCCAGGCTTGCCTGTCACTCCAGTTATGCTTTGTTTTACTCTCCAGGAAGCAAAGCAATGCAGAATCTCCCGTTTTCCAGTGGGGGATCTGGCAGCCATCTGCACAGTTCCAGAGCAGAATGTGACTCATCCATGAGAGATCCATAATTCAGGAGATGTTCCAGGCTTGTTCCATTCTCTTGTGTAAGAGGTGAAAAGCTGTGTCAGCAACAGGGGCTGCTCAGTGAATTGAGTTCTCTGTAAAGGGACATCTTGGTGGGGATGTGGGTCCTTACGTGCAGATCCCAACAGTGCCAGGGCACTGCAGCCCAGCAGCACGCAGGGCTCAGCTCCGTGGGGCAGCTCCTGGCTGCTTAAAGAATTGCCATCTTTTGCTGTAAGCTATTCCTAGAGCACTCCTTCCCATCTCTGTGTTTGAAGTGTAAGTGCCCTGGGAGGTTTTGGGCGTTTTATGGTTGTGTGGAGTCAAGATTCATCACTAATACTGCAGATCACCGAAAATTTAAAAGGAAATTTCAGAGGCAGGCAGTGATAAGAATCACACTGTCTGTTCCTAGACACCCTTTTAGGTGTCTCAACAGGATAAAATGCAGAGTAGAGTGACTGTGCTCCAAAAATATGAGTTGTTCATACATGGTAAAAGATGTAGTGAATTCAAAAAAGCCACAAAAGGGAATTCTGGAAAGCCTCCACTTGGGGCATGAGAGAGGTAGGGACAGGGACTGTTGTCACTAAGACAACTGCTGCAGCTTCCAGAAGCAGCTTTAGCCCTTGCTGACACCAGCTCCCACCACGGCTTCTGTGACTGCAGCAGAGGTGAGGTAGCTGTAATTATTTGGCTGTTGTCAGCCCATAGTCCCATAATTCCTACTTTAAACCGACATTTCGTGTCCCAGCTACTGAGAACATAATTTTCTAACTCTCATCAGCTCACAAATCTTCTACAGTAGAAGAACCTTCCCTTAAATTCCACCATGGCAGTACTCTAAAATATCCCTGGGTGACTGATTTTGTCAAGTCTAATCATCTCGGATAAGACAGCTGAGATTTCAATTTGCTCAGGCGTGAGCTCTCACCACTCCAGAAGACTATTTATAAGGGCATTGTGTTGACTGCAAAGGCTTGGTGATTAAATCACCTTTTTCAAGACAATTTTCAACTTTGCCAGGGAGACTCCCTAATCAGTGACCCGTATAATTACTTTTCCATGTAGATTGAATTTGAGAACTGTTCATTAATGCTCCGAATACACGGATATCAGTGTTTAAATACCCACAATCATAAATATTGCCAGGAGCAAAATTTCCCAATAGGTTTTGGTTGGATAGAGTGGGGTAAAAGATAAAGAAATATAAAGACATTATAAGTTAGAAGAATCCTCTGCAACAGAGAGGGAAAATTGGTGGGGCTTGTTACAGTGCTTGATTTCTATTGGGGACTTAGAGGTGATGACAAACGAGTGACACCCAAATGAGTGCTCTGATCACTGGAATGTTGGCTGTTCTTGCTCAGTGTTTTCCAAGGAAAGGAAAATTCTGTACCAAGCATAACCGACAGAAAGCAGAATAGTAAAATAATTCCAGGACAAAAATAGAGAGATATGAGAAAGTCAACGACAAAAAAATCTAAAGCCTCCAAGTCAGTTTTTTTCTCCTTGGACAGATAATTTCAATTTCAGCTCCCTTTGCTGAGCCCTGGAGACAGAATGGCCAATGTGAGAGGCCAAAGGGACAGGTCACAGCACTCTGCCTTGCATTTTAGGTCACCGCTTCTGAAAAACCAAACACATTCTTATGACAATAGGAAATAGCATAAAAATGGTAAAAGCTTTATGAGAGATGTGTCTCTTTTATGTATTTTTTTTCTAACTTAGCATCTCAGTAAAAGAAAGAGCAACTACAGAAAACAACTGTAAACTTTTCAGCACTGCTAAAACACCTGATGATTACATTTATCCATTTTTAGTACCCAAATAACTCATTCACCCCTGAGGCCAGTATTCATTTTTATCTGTACCTAAATAAGATTTTAATTTGAGAAATAAAAGTCTCTACCTTGGACTGCTCATGCTGTGCAAGATTATCAACTGCTAATGTTTTTTTTTAATGCAATGGGGACCTCACCCCGTGTATTACTCGATGCTCAGTCTGAGACCATTGGCATGCTTGATGTGGTCTCCAGATTAAATGATGAGACTTCCAACACTCCAAATGTTCTAACATTCCTTGTTTCAAAGGTGTTGGAACAAAGCACACAGAGAGCACATTCCCAAGGGATAAAAACCCATTAGCTCTGGTCACAAAAGCAGTAGAGAAAGGAGTGTGTAGCCAAGCTGATGAACTGCACCTTCAAGTTCTCTGCACAAGCTCAGGGATCTCATCACTGCATGCTAAAAATACCCCAAGCACCTGCCTGCCACAGGTTGAAGCTTGAGAAGCTTCAGCAGAACCATTATTTAAGCTTATTGGCTTGGTCTTCCAGCTTTTATGTGCACAAATTAATAACACAATGCCATCAAGTGCAGTCCTAATATGCCTTGTAATTATGGTACCAAGCACTAATTATGCTGTTATTGCTCATTTTTATGATGAGAATTTCACTTTTTTTTTTTTTTAGTTCATGGGAATAGGAGGAAACCTCACAGAAAACCATGGTTGTAAATTTTAATTGCTGAGCCTTAATCACAAAATAGTGAGAGAGGGAATTGGTCCAATACAGAGGAGCAGAAAAAACTCATTTTTATCTATGAAGTTTGCCATAATGACATCTGGGACTGTCAAGACTGGCAGTTGAGACTCTACAGTGTGAAACTTTGAAAAATATGTACATTATTTAACTTGAGCTAAGCTTAACAAATTTTCTGTGCTTTCAGTTCTCAATGCTGAAGTCTTTGCAGCAGGTTGTAAAAGAACAATCCTTCTTCCCCCCACCTCCAACAGGGTAAAATTTTAATGGTGAAAGTTCTCACTCCATTAATTTAATGGATAACATAGGAAAATCAGAATCAGTCCTATAAAGAATCGGTCCCAACTATCAAACATGGGTTTTACCAGACAATATTGGCCTAAATTTGACATTCAAAATGGGAAGTAACTGAGATATTTTGGTATTCGTAGAAGAAAGAATATTTATCCAAGAAATAGTTGCATTTGCTAGAGTTTTAATTCATTTGATAACACTTTTTAAGAATATTTTTATTTTTTCTATTTTTAATTTAGTGAGCTACTTTCTGTGAACACCAAAACCTGAATTTAATTGTAGTTAAAGGAATGTAAGTCTGCACCCACTATTTCTATGCAGCATATGTCACCTCATCCTTTCCTTGTTATAACTAGACTATATCAAAATTCATTTTAGAACCATGTACAGTTTTAAGCAATATTTTTAAGCCCTAACAGCTGACAAGAGTAACATCTAAAAATGCCAGAGAAATTTTAATTTAAAGTGCATTTCCTGCAAATTATCAATTTCCTTTTCTCACAAGGATGTTTTTTGGGAGTACCCTCCTTGGTGCTTTTGAAAATTTCATGTTTCCAAGGAATTCTTTAATTCAGAGCAGACTCCAAACTTCAAGAGGAAAAAATCCAACAATAACAAAAACCAATGAAGAAACTCCACAGTAAAGATAAGGAGGAAGGAACAAAATAGAGCCTAAAAGGTAGAAAGTCAAACACTGTAGAAATTACTGAAGTTCCCGTGAGAGAGAAGTTCTCCAGATGTTTGCACTGAAGGCAATGCAGGACTATTGAGATGCATTTTCTGCTCCTTCAAGAAGAGCAATCCAGCATTTCCCCGTTTCCCAGGAGTGCTGCTCCACGAGCAGAGCTCCCAGCTCAGGACACAAACGCCGCTGTCTGCACTCCCTCCGGCCTCCTTCCCCTCCCCACGCAGCTCATCACCTTCACAACTTCCAGCCCTTCACTGCCTCATCAAACCTCTTGTCAAGCCTCATAAGTCTCACTAGAAGCAAACTGCTTCCTCAGTACTCATTCAACCTTTATTGCATCACCTGGTGGTTTTTTTTCTTTTCTTTAATGACCTGGATTTGGAGACACAGGAAGCCTTGCTATTGTAGCAGACTTTATCTCTCTAATACATTTTATAGGTAAGGTGTGATTAACAGCTGGAACGGTTCTACATAAAACTGCTAAAACATTGCCACCAAATATTAGTATAAAAACCACGATATTCGGGACAAAATTTTTTTACTTAATTGCTTCACAAAATGCCTGGATTTTTTTTTTTTTTTTTAATGTTTCTGTAAAAGAAAAATAAAAAACTTATGCATCCAAATGTTTTTCACTATTAAGATCATAAAGAGGTATGTTGGTTTTATTAGTAGAATCATAGAATGGGTTTGAAGGGACCTTAAAATTCATCTCATTCCACCCCCTTGCCATGGGCAGGGACACCTCCCACTATCCCAGGCTGCTCCAAACCCCACCCAACCTGGCCTTGGACACTTCCAGGGATCCAGGGGCACCCATAGCTTCTCTGGGCACCCTGTGCCAGGGCCTCCCCACCCAGTGAAGTTTGGTCCCTTTCAAAGATTAGAAAATACTGAAGTTTTGATTAAATTTCTTTTTATTATCCTACAGTATGTAAATAGAGGGGATATTTACCACCTTCCTTGTCTTACCAAACGTTCTCCACATGAAAAACAGATACACAACGGACAACCTGGGAGGTCAGAGACGAGACAACAGCACTTGCTGGCAAAGCCTGAGCTGCAGATCTTTGTCTGGGCTGCTGCTGGGTAGAGTTTCTCCTGTGTATCTGGAACACTTTGCTCTTCCTTACTGTATTTTCGATACATATATTTATTACAACTGCTTCACTGCAAAAAGTCACTGAGGCTGAAGTCTTGTGTCCTTGCAATTTATTATATACAATCTTTTGTAACGCTTAAAGCTTACTCATGAGACAAAGTCTTGGTGTGACCTGGTACACAACCATAAAGTGAAATCTACTTTCAGCTGCTCATATGAGGAATTGAAATCCAGATGTACTAAATTGCAGCTGAAGCTTGCAAGGCAAAATTATCAAAGATTTCTTTTCATTCATTCCTAGATAACTTCCTGACATTTCTAACCCAACTCAGCTCATTTTTTTTTTTACCTCTAGTCCATAAGAATACTGTGTAATAATTAAAAAGATATTATTAAGCTGGAGTAGGATCTACTTCAAGCTTTTATTTAACCTTCTGCATTTCTTCTGCTTCTTCATTGTACAAATTTAAGAGTAAGCCAAAAGCTTAGTTTTAAAGTTGTTAGTCTCATAATTCTATATCACAGCATGACAGAAATCACACAAAGATCAGAAGAAAACCTCAAAAGAACTGATCTGAAGGAACAGAGGTTCCCAACCTGGCAGTATTTTACATTACAAGACAGGACATTAATAATAAGTCACAGGTGAAGTGCAGGTGAAGAACTCAGGTTGGAGGGTTAATAACATCATTTCCACACCAGATTAGCCAGCTTCAGCTGGGCTTGTGCAGCCATGAGAGGTCAAGTCTTTTAGTTCTTACAAATAGTGAAACAGCCCCCAAACACTGCTCTTTCCTCCTCTGCGTGGGAAATCACAACTCAAAGGGTGAAGGAAGTCTCATGGATAATCGGGATATTGTGAAAATACCAAGTTGTATCAAATATTTCCCCTTCTCTTTTCTCTCACAGCCAATGCACTTCTGAGTGAAGGCCTTTGCATTTAAAGACATATTTGCTCGTATCACAAGTTATTAGGAAAAATACAATCTGCCCTGTCCTTCATCTTTCAAGGGATCCAGAGAAGGTCTGAAAACGTTTTGGGATGCCATTGTTGTAAAACGGGCCACAAAGGGGCACCTTCCACACACAGAAACTGATTCCACTTCATGTGGGGGTGTGATACCTTTCTTTTTAACTGAGAGGGACAAGACTTTGAGAGCTGGGTTCAGTTTTGGCATTCTTGTACAGAATATATACAAGCTATTCTATATATTCTTGTGTAGAATGCCAGCTCTCTTCAGGGGCCAATCCTTCTGAGCCTGTGGGTAAGGCAATCACACACCTCGCCTCGTGTCTAAGCTCTGCCAAAAACCATCACCTGAATCCTCCTTTGGCTGTGCTGCAGCCCTCCCACCTGGAGGACAGGAACAACACTAACTAATTTACTATGTAAAATGCCACATTACCAAATTACTACATCAAAATCTCACAATCAAATCCAACTTGTTTTATGGCTAAATTGTGTATTACTGCTTTTAGCCTGATGATTAAAGCCTGTGGGGTCAAATTGGGAAATGTTCTGTCTCCTTTCTCTGCAGACAACATGGAGTTTTAGCTCCTAATAATTTCCAGATATTTATACTGCATTAAAAAAAAAAAAAAAAAAAGCAAACACCCAAACCAAAAGAAAACCAAAAAAACATGCAATAAGTGCCTGGGCTTCAAGGGACCATAGTCAAATTTCAATCTCTATGAATCTCAGCACAGTTTCTACCTTCTTTAATTCAAAATTATTTTATTGGGTTAGTGGAATTCCAGTCATTAACATTAACTGTAAAATGCTGGGGGACAAAACTGGGGAAGAGCTGTAAAGACCTTCAGGCCAGGAGCTGGACTTGGATGCTCCTTGTGGGTCCCTTGCAGCTCGGGATGTTCTAAGTAAGCAAACACAGCAAGCCAAACAAGTTACATGGCCTCAATGCATTTTGACAAGAAACAGGTGAAGTTCAGTCATTTTAACATTCTTACTCTGTCTCTACTAAACAACTGGAGTAAAATTATGTGATGGATCCCATGAGAAATTGTTGGATAAAAAAACCTAAATTGGAGTAATCCCTCTCCATCCCCTTTATTCTAGCATGGCGCACGGAGGACCAACACGAGGTGAAATTCTGGATATAAAAAGTGGGGCATCTGTAAAATAGTTCTTCCATCAAAAAGCAAGCACTGTTGTTTTGCTGAACAACTCTAGCAGTCATGGTGGCTTTTCCTGTTATCTGATACCATAGCAACAATAATCCATTTTAAAACACGTAGTAAGGTAATATATGATCATGACAGCTGCGTTAGACTGCCTCTCCTGTGTTATGCTCTTGACTTTACACAACAATGTTAAGATGTTTTTTAACCAAGTTTTCAAGTTGAAAATAACATGGTGTCAAAATATTTTCTCCGAACCAATCAGCACTATTGAAAAACATCACTGAGCTTTGCATTTCCATGACAACTCGTCTCAAATGTTACAAAGCTGCACCAAATTTCCTTATAAAGAAGGGTTCTTACAAGAAAAATTGATTCATGTAACCTACTATACCTTACAAACCCACAAATGTTTTGTATGTTCATGACAAAACTGTAGTGGTGATGTTTAGGTTTTCCAGATTTACCTTTCTGGCAGGAACTTTTCACAAATGGCTGGGGCAATTTCTCTGCTTTACCAAAATGTAGATTCAGCAAGGAATTGTTGATTACAAAGTAGATGCATGAACTACAAACACAAGAATGTGAAAATTGAAAAATTATTTCCACCAAATGGAGCAGGGGCAATTATGGCCTGAACTGACAGTTGTACAATTAAAATGGAAAAAAAACCAAAACACCTTCTACAGTTTCTCCGTATTTTTCCCCTGGGGAACCACCATCAACAGCTGAGAAACTCAGAATCCTTGCTTCTTCTAAAAATAGCTCATCTTGTGATTCCAATGATTTGTGTTTAAGGAAAATAATCCCTCTAATATACTGGCAGAGATGTCTTATCCAACACAGTCTGCTACGGGATTAACAAATTATTATCAAATCTAAAGTCACTCAGATTAGTGACACAGTGTGATTAGTGGAATAAACATCACAAAGTATTATAAACCTACAACTAAATTTCATTTGTAGTGGATTTTCAGATAACCAATTACAATTTACTATCCATTTACAATGGATTACTGTGTACTTTAAGGAAGTTTTTTATTAACAGGTGGATGGGGGAAAAAATAATGGCTTTCCAGTGCTATTTCACCTACCCTGTCCCTGTTAGTTGCAAACTCTTAAAGCACAGAGTAAAATGATAATGACAATGCCTAAATTAGGTATCCTTTGACAATTAACTCAAACTTTTAATAGAGCAGCACTACCCTTTTCCAGTATCTCTGCTATCTGCATGGTCAGGGACTGTGGGAAGAACAAAAGGAATCAGAAAAACCTGTACAGAATGAAGTGGAAAGTCAAAGATTTAGAATAATGATTAACTTTTATACTTTTAATAATGATATACTTTTATAGGTTATAGAATATTCTTCTAACTCACCTTTCCACAGATGTGACTTTCTTCTGATTAAAAAAAAGAATTTTGATGTCACTGTCAAATGGGTTCAAAGTCGGACAAAATCTCAGTTTTAATTGGTTGACATAACCCAAGCAGGTACTTCATTACAATATGGAGATCAAATCAAAAATATATGTCAAAGAGTTGCTACTTATTTGATTCTTTATTAATAGACTTTATTAAATCTGTCATTTTTGTGACCTCCACTACAAACATTAAAGAAGAGTATTTTTCATTACTAAAATAGAATAAGAAAACTCTGAATTTGTGAGCTTTATCCAGGGATTCATTTCGTGAGTGGTATTGCTTTGAGTACAGCAATCAATCTTCCAGAGAGTGCCTCTAGAAAATGATGGTTACATTTCGTTCTGGCTAAGGAGGAAACTCTGGGAAAAACTGCTGAAAACCCTGCCAACGATCCCAAATGATTTCTGTGTAAATCATTAAATGAAGAGAGATTCCCAAACCCTCACATTTTCAAGTGATTTGTCTGCCTGGTTGACAAGCTCCAGCAAAAGACAATTCCATGGCACAGAACAGGATTCCACGAAGCCCACTGTGATCAATCTAAATAAAGGATGAAATGTAAAATGCTTCTCTGCATTGATTTCACTACATCTGGCAATAATCATTCCAGCCTCCTTGATTGACTCTTAAAATTACAGCACACATCTTTCACAGCCACCCGTCTGTACCCTCAAACGAATTCTGGCACAAAGCACTTGTTATTAAGCATCTTTCAGAAAGTGACGTTAAACCCTCACAAAAAACGACCACATAAGACACATTCAGGTTCTATCTGGGTGATAAAAAATAGCAACAACCCCCACAGAGAGAGAGGAATTCTGAGGAAATTACATTGTTTTCTAAGGATAAAAGGAAGAATGTGCTATTGTACTTTGGCTTGACGTTAACTTGACTGCTGAACCGGCCTCTCTGACAGATGAGCACCAGCTACTTGCTCTTGACAAAACTCTGAAAGGTTTGTTAAGAAATAGTATTAATTTTCTTCTATTTAAGACTTATGGTCCACAAACAGTTCATTATTTAACAAGTAATTAACCAGTGAAGCAGTGAGTTAGCTCACTATCACCAGTGTGCTCCACAGATGGAAGAAACAGGGAAAGAAACCAGAGCTCACTTTTTCACACAATGGCAGCATCTCAGAATAGTGAACTTCAATACTTCCAGGGCTGAAAGAATTGCAGGGGCAACAGTTTGAAAGTTTTGCCTTCTTTCCTGATTCTTCCCCAAGCCCAGTGACCACAGCTTTTCATTGCTGAGATGCAAAACAACCATGTCCATTCCTGCACACCAGAAATCAGCCAAGTGTCAACAACAACCTTTCAGGAGGATCTCCTGTGTCACACACAGTTTCCATTTTGGGGTTTGAAAGGATAGCCAGTAACTTCTAAAAAATATTTTAAGAAATCACAATAATTTGGGATTTAAAAAACAAAACAAACAAAGCATCTCTGCTACTGCAGCAAGCTTTTAATTCCCAAAGTCTATCACAAATTAAAAAAACCCCAAAAATTAATTTTCTGTTACCTCCTAAAATTTAAGATTCTTTTGGGGCGTTTTCTTTTTCTGAGAATCGAGCTAAAGATTTCCCAGCATGTTTCAGTCCGTTAATTCATTTTACCAGGTTAATGATTTCAACAACAAAAATGTCATCCTCCTGAACCTCCTATGGCACCATGGCACCTACTCCCTGCCTGTGCTGCCAAGAGCAAACGTGTTGTTGGGTTTATTAATGTTACCTGAAGCAATCTGTTGGCCTCACTGCCTCCAGCAAGTGGGCATGCCAAATCCACAAGAGTAATAATTATTTTAATGTATTCTCTTGTTTGGATCTCCATTTCTGTAACTGCCTCCACTCAAAATCTAATAGAATAATTTAACTCCCTTACTAGCTGAATATTATAAAGAGAAATAAAATTAATTAAACTAAGACCAATTCCTACAGCTCTTTCTCAACTTTTTCAGCAAGATACAGAAGCAAACAACAAACTTTATTAAACCTCTTTTAAATGCAGGTCATTAAACAACTCCATTCCTCAAATGACTTAGCCCCATCTGTACCCTTGCCAAACCACCAAGATAAATTAAAGAGGGAGGTCCACATTTTCTAGGAGGCAGTTTAATATATTCTCATGTTTGCCCTACACAAGACTTTTACCACCTTCTCACAATTACTCTTTGGAAGAAAGCAGGAGCAGAAGGAAGGGCTGGGATTTGGTTGTTGTTTTGTTTTTTTTTTTCCCTCCACAAACAGCACTGCAAACTTTTTTCATCAGCTTGACCAGACGGTCTGGTCTCTACCCACCAGTATCTAGGATTATATTTCTAATATAATAATTAATTTCCAGATTTACAACCATACAGACATAAAATATAAAGCCAGATGCCCTCTTAAAAATTTTATCCAGGGTTGCATTCGCTGCTGCCTGCTGCCTAGGTTTTTGCAAAGAGCTTGGAAGGAATACCCACCCCACAGCCTTCCCAATGCCATCACCTCAGAGCTGCCTCTGAAACTTTTGGAGCACAGATGGAATTCTGCAGAGACATGGAAGCACAAATGGAATAAGCTGAAATGAGCTTAATGCAGAAACAAATGTTTGGCAGTGCAAGATAATGACTGTGTAGCTTTTTGTGCAAATTAAGCACTTCTCAGGGTTGATTAGGGCTGCATTTGTAGAGAATTCATAAAGACATTCATGAATAAAAATCATTTGCTGGACTTTGGTCTAGGCTAATCACTGTCTCTCTGGAGAAACAACAGCAGAGGCAGGAAAACTTCTGCAATATCATATGTTAAGCATCTTCAACATTTTAAACTCAAAATATTCTTAATCCCATGTGCAGAATCGGACCCACGCTAAAGCCACTCTTCTTCTGCCTTTCTCAGGCTTTCAAAGGCAGCCAAGCAATTGAGAGAAAACAGCTTCAATTGGAATGATTTTTATAGGTGGGTTATAAATCTCTGAAACCAGGAGTTTATAGTCACAACACCGACACAGCTGTGACACAGCTCCACGAAGATAAATCAGTCGCTCGTCCCACAAGTCACGTTCTATAAATCACAAATTTGGGATGTAGATCTCAGCACTTATTCATAAATCAGCAAAGCTGATCAACACTAGGAATAATATTTTGGCAGTAAATAACATTCGGCAAAGATAATCCCCTGTGTTAGTTCGCTTAAAGTGTTTTTAAGGTTGTATTTTGGGGGTTCTCCACATGAGCCCCCTAAACCAGAACACCTGGTGGTTGTGCAGACCCAGGGTCCCAGGATCTGCAGTGGGGGAGAGCTCTGCCTGCCCGGGGAGGGTTCTGAGGATGGTTCTGTCACTGATATTGGTGCCACACTTAGTACCCAAAATAAACATCTGAAAAGTGGATTAATCCCCCAGTTTCCACACATTCTGCAGGTCTACTCCAAAATCCAGGGCTCTGCTGAACAGACAGGTACAGGATATACAGGCGTGGGGTAGATAAGGTAATGCATGTAATAGGAAAAAGCGACGAGGCTGAAAGAGAGAAGGTTTCTGTTCCTGGGTTTGCCTCATTAGTTACCACCCAGCCCAGTGTAGCCTCATCTCTGCAGCAAAACCTACCATTTTCAAGTGCATGTCAAAAGTTTTGCTTTAAAAGGAAGGAAATGGAGTGAATGCAAGAAGAATTCTGGCTTATTCTCTGGTTTACCTGTGCAAATTTGCCAGTGGTTTTCTTTAAAATAAACAAACAGAAAAAAAAAAATCCCTGAGCGATTGAGTTTCTGACTTGTAAACCCTTTCCTCAGTACAGTGAGAATGGCACTTTCTAGATAACACTTCTTCCTAGTACACACATTTAATGTGACGTGTGTTTCTGAGTGAAAGCTGTTTATCTCTTCAGTGCAATCAGTAAACAAACACATGCACAGGTTCATTTAGAGCATTTTAATAATGTTCTGTGTTTACTGAACTCAGAGAGGGTCATCTGGGTTCAAGCTTAACTTCTCTTCTCTCCAGCTTTGAAAAATGAGGGAAAAGCTATTTGTTTTCTGTTACTAAATGTTCAAGAAATTATTACTGAAAAATACCTCTCAGCCTCAATAAATAGAAAATGTAGAATGAAATAAGTTTCTTTCCTCAGTAGAATTGTTTATTGCCTCTAATAAAAACCAGGGTGATCACTGAAAGTGGAACTAACTGTGCTCACCTTCCTACACCACACTTATATCTACAGTTTCTCTGGATGTGAGATGGAGATTTCTCCTGTGGAAATATGCCACATCCAAAAGACCTGATGCCACTGGAGGAAATGATGCACCAGAAGAAATATTTTCTGCTTTTAACACCACTGTTCCTCCAGTGTAAAGGGACAGCACACACGAGCTGAGGGGATAAGGGAACAAAGTCACGAACACAACTCATCTTCTCTCTATCTACCTGCAACTCTGGTGTCTACTCTGAGAAAAGAAACTGGTGGCATTAGAAACACCCCTCCAGCTCTCCCAGGAGCTCTGTACACCCAGGGTGGGATTCCAGGAATGACAAAATGCTTGCCCTTGAAGTGCACACTCCAAGCACGCCTGCCACTGCCTCTCGCAGGGCGCTGCGGAGGGAGCTGCACGGGCAGATAAAGGGCAGGGGGCATCTGTGGGGACATTAATCCCAATAACGGGGCCACGGGCAGCCACCCCACAGCTGGGCAGGGCTGGCAGATTCCTTTTGCTCCAATGCCTTCTTCACAGGCACAAGGATGTATTGGCCATAATATCTCCCAGCAGTTATCAGAAAAGAGGAATTTGGGCAGAGTGCTGCAGCTCCCTGCCCCAAACCACTGTAGGTTCATGCTCTGGAGGCAGAAGAATAATATTTCTGTAGCATCATGGACTACAAATTACGGGACGGATTTAACCAGAAAATTAATGCACAAATAGATAAAGATAAATTAAGTAGAATATCATGTAGAGTCCTTGTGTAATTACAAGTTCAGATAGCAAGAACTGATATGAAGTCCCCAGTTAAATAGCATTTGCATATTGGATTTTTCAGGAGTGAGCTAACTTAGTGAGTTCTGTTAAAAAAAAAAAAAATCCTTTTAGTTTCTTTTTCCTAGTAATATTCAGAAATGTGAACGAGATTCCAGTATTTGGGATGTGTTTGTAAGAACACTTTTACACAACATGAATCGTGCTTGAATGATTCTACCTTCATAAATAACTAGAAAAGGGAGCCATAAATGGAAATATTAGGAGAATTTGGTGTAAAGCTCATTATGCTTTACTGAAGTAATTAAAGTTTGTCATCCCAATAATCAATCACAAAGTTTGTGATCTAACAGGTGCCCATTCATAGTCAAGAAATATTTATTTTCTTTACTTTGCTGAAATGTTTTCCAGGTGCACGTTACTTTATGGAGATGGAGAGATGTGGAAGAGAAGCAAGCCCTGACGCCAACAAAATCTTATTAAACCAGGTTAATACAAAATTTTGTGACAAGTTATGTTCATGTCTTTGGAACATTTAGAATTATTTTGAAAGTTATTAAAATCTCTGCCCAAAAGTGCACTTTAAAGATTCACACAGTCTGACAAACAGCAAAAAAGTATTACTGAGAATAACCTTTAATTCCAAAGGGAATTTCTAAGAAACCAAGTCTTTAATAGTTATTTGTTAATATTTATGTCCAGACTTGTGAAGGATTTTAATGGTATGACTTAATGTAAACTATTTCTGCCACATAGGTATTTCCAAAGAATTTATCCAGGATTCTTGGCCAGTCTCTTGTAATCGAAAGGTTATAAAACTCCTTCTGAAGTACAACTGGAAACTGTTAAATGTAACTGTGAACAGGCCAGATATTTCCTTTTCAAGCTCATTTCTCTAATTAAGATGGGATTGCCCCAGTGCATGGCACCTTTTATACTCCAGAGGGGACTTTTTAAATGCAGATTAAAGTGAACCAAAGTTTTCATGTGTGTGAAGGACAGAGTAAGGGGAAAATAAAAACATAAACCCTCTGTCTTCAAGGTGTTTAACTCCCATTTTTTTTTTTTTTTTTTTTTTTTTTCTGAGTTATTCCTCTAGTGGATTAAAGAAATTAAATACAACTTTTGGAGGAAAGCAAAACAAAGCATAGAGCATCTAGAGTTTTCTGGAAATCAGATATTCACTTTTTCCCCCCACCTCTCCATGGCTTTGCTGTGCAGGATACACAACCCTCCTGAAATATAATCCACATAAACAGATAAGAATTGGTGAGATCCATTCTGAAAGTTCAATACTAAATTATAAATACAACTCTGAGGCAGATGTAACTCATCTTCTCTGAATGTAAAGTGGGATAGATAAACATTGGTAAATGTTATGTACTTCAAAACACACAAAGTTTAATCAAATTAAAGCTCTGTTTCACATTCTTTGGCTTTTCTTCCAAGGAAATGATCCTATTCTAACTAGCTGTATATTTATTTTAATATACAACACTGCAAAATATCATCTTACTTCTGTTATTTGCCTGAAGGAAATTCATTTCAAATATGAAACTTTTACACAATATTTACTGTTCAAGTATTGCAGCTTTTATTAAATGGGGGCAGACAGGATGCCAAGGGATTTAAAAAGAGAATTAATAACAACCATTGCTAATTTAGGCTTATGCACTACTTTATTGCAAAAGCAAGAATGAGGATAGGAAACCATGATAATCCAATTGATACTAAACATTTTGAACCTATTAACTGTGTTTGAACAAAACATTTTAAAAAAAGAAGGCTACATAGCTAAAATAAGACACATAATCCATCAGAGATGGCATAGAGAATTAATCTTTTCCTTTTTAATTTGTGTAAATTTGCAATAACAGTGTACAGATTTACCTTCCTCAGCTTCACAGGATCTACACTGATTTCAGCAAGACAACAAGTGAAAGGACTGTAATTCACAGAAGCTCAAAAACCGGATTTCAAATAAATCTCGTAAAGAGCACTGAAACAAAACCAGGGCCAGGGGATAACTCGGATTGAAAGGGACCCTGAGGAAATCATGCAGGCCAAGCTCGTGCTCAAAGCAGAGCCATGGTCACATCCAGGTGCTCAGAGTTTATCCAGCCCTGGTGTGAAACCTCCAAGAAAGGAGATGGCACAGCCTCTCCTGGCAACTGCTCCTCCGTGTGATTGTACTCACCACAGGAGAGTTTTCCTTAAGCCCAGTCAGAGATACAATGACTGCAATACAGATAGAAGAATTCTAAATTTCTGAAAAAAATTACAATGCATTTATACAATTAGGGTGAGAAAGGAGTTTGGTTTCGTGTCACAATTTAATGCAGTCATCTGCTATTACAAACCTCTGTACAGAAAAGGCAAAGAGAAACCCTAAGTTATTGGAAATCCAGATCGTTAAGGTCTTTCTTTCTCAGCAGACAGGGTGGATACTCTCTTTAATTCAACATGTACATTCTGAATTCCATACAAACTCTATTGACTTTATACATTCTTGACTCAACTTGTTCTTGTAGGGTCATCTGTAATATTCATCAATGTAGTATCTGATTGGTTTATAAATAATTAGTTAATTTGTCTTCAGATCACTCTTCAGAATTACCTATCATATCATCCTCAAATACCTTAGATAAAACCCCTTAAAACGATGATTCCTAACTCACTATGGAAGGTAAGAAGAATAGAGAAATTAAAATTTTCCCCCTTTTATTCTGTACAAGTCTTGTCTTACAAAAAAAAAAAAAAAAGGTTAAATTCCTTTAGGAACTTAAACCCAACCCTCTACAGCAGAGCCACTGCCATCAAACGTCTTCAGTGTGAATTCTAAAGCCAGCAAAGATAGAAACCTATCACAGACACTGTCAGGGAAACTTCACAGCTCCTTTAAAGCAGCACATATGCACTGCTTAATTAGTATTAATACTAATTATGCATCCGTTCTCTGCTATTTATAATAGCAAACATACAGCATAATATAATGCAAAAATACACAGAAGAAATGCAAATATCCTTGCATTAAATGATGTAATGATTACTGTCTTGACAAATCTGTGCAACGTTGAAGAGAGCACTGGGGTAACTTTGTGTTAAAATTCTTTGTGGAAAAGATAAATCTTGTGTATTGAAACCCAGCACTGTGAGTTTTACAAGGAAGCTGTATAAAACCAACTACAATAGATGACAATGAACTATATTAATTTTTAATGTTTCAAATGATTGTCAGCTGGAATTATGTTTGAAGCATTAATGAAGGCATAAAAGACACCCCAGGCTAAGACACCCAGGCTTAGAAAGTTTAGTATGAGCTGCCCTGAGCTTATTTTGCAAAAGTTTGCAAAGCACTCCAACCTGTCATAGTCTTAGCAAAAAATCTGTTATTTAAGGCCTCCAATCTGTAAAATCTCAATTCCTACACTGGTTCAAAGAATCTGTTTTGATTTTGTAAAAAAGGCAGGTTGCTCACATTTTGTATAAAACACACTGACCTTCCCATTCATATTTAAAAAACTTGGAAAAATCTCAAGCTCTCCAATGAAAATCAGTGGATATCCAGTCAAAACAACAACTTCAGCCTTCCTAAATTTGAGTTTTTACTGTTCCTCAAGGTTTTTCCAAATCCTTTGCTGCTCACTTTGGTTTCTATCACTGCTCTCCTTAACCTGTTCCACAGACCCACAGCACAAACACATTATTTTTACGACTCCATTCTCTCACAATTTGCAGGGCCCCACTGACTTTTCTTCTATGGCACTAAATATAAACTTATCTTCACTATAAGTCTTTCAGAATGGGAATTACTCTCTAACAGTAAGAAGCCCACTAAAATGGGGAATATTGAGGAGGATAAAATTATCCTCACCTTGCTGCTCCATGGAGAGGCCAAGTTACAGCAGAAATATCACTTTTTACACAGAGGGATCACTGACCTTTCAAAGATCTGCACATTCTCTCAATTTTCCTTCCTCTTGATTAAGTGGCAGGAAGGCAAATTTTTTTCTTTTTTTAATAAGAACAAAAAAAAATTATATTAATGCATGAAAGCACATAAAAATGCAGTGAAAGCAGGTACTCCCCTGCTATAATATTGGGAGAAAAGCCAGACCCAAAACAAACAAATAAGTACCCAGCACCAAACAGATCTGATTCTACCCAGCAACTAATAGTTCCAAACACAGCAGAAAATTTAAAAAGTGAAATAATAAAGAATTAAGCAACACTGTGACCACCATCACAGGAACTGCAGGGTCACTTTTTGTAGAGCCATTTTGTGATCCTCAGACCAAGAATTTTTCCATGTGTGAATGCAGTTCCCCATGCTGAGAAATTCTGCAGATATTCCCATAATCAAAGATACCATCACTGAAACGACCAACAGGAATTATAAACCTTTTCTCTGATATTTTCATCCTCATTCCACAGACTCACTTTGGGTTTGTGGCTTTTTTTTTTTCCTAATTAGTCTGAAAAGGATTCAGTTAAAACTGATCTATGCTTCCAGCCTCCCCATCCCAAAGTGTTTTCTTCTGGTTTCTCAATAAATAATTCAAAACTTCAGGATGATCAGCCATTTTCCATTAAAAATGTAATTTTACTCAGTGTTTAGTTTCCTTCAAAAAGTTTCAGTGACAAATTTCAAGCAAGTTAAAACAAACTGAGAACACAAATGAAGACATTCAGTGAAGACTGGCAGTTTTTTTCCATTAAAACTTTCTATAAATAACCTGTGTCAGTTTTGACCGTATCAGCACTAACAACCACATAAGAAATCTGTATTTCTACAAAAATACAAAATACAAGTTCTTTGCTTTTTCTGATTAAAATGTTCCAGGCAGTAGTCTTTACAAGCATAAACTTTCCTTCTTTGATGATCTTCCAGTTTGCCACCATGTACAGATGGCAAGTTCTAATGGGGGGGGATCATATACTAATTTGAGACATTTCCAGCTCAGATCATGAATCAAAGTGCTGGCACTCTATAATGAGAGATCAATAGTGTTTTTGTAGAAAGACCCTATAGAACTCTATAAATAATGAGTGTTTAGTGGGATGTGCAGGCAGCAAAGAACAAATTACATTTTCTGCAGAGAGGTCTTTAAAACCATACCTCAAATGTGATAAATGTAGTGTGATAGAGAAGACTACAAATGCTAAAATGCTGTGCAGCATAATGTGTTCAGAAATTAGAAGCCAGTGCATTTACTTTCTTCTGTTTAATGGTTAAGCAATCCCTTCATCAAGACCTTTTCTCTTGTTAAAACAGCAGTGGGTCATAGCCAGCATTTCTCAAGGTTTTACAGATGGCAGCAAAACAAAGTCAATTCTTTATTTCCAAAGGATCGGGATATTTAACACACTTGCAGTTGTTGTAACGCACTGCACGTGAAACAAATAAATATCTTCGCCAACTCATTACACCTTGCTCCAAAGTAATGAGGTAATAGTCTTCAGCTAAGGCACCATCTGGGAGTCCCAGAAATAGCTTTAATTACTGAGCTGGACTTCCTGCTCTTCAGCACAGGCTCCCGGCCAGCTGGCGGCTGCAGCAGGGTGCTGGGCAGCGCCTCCAACACCAGCGACAGAGCCTGGACATCCTCCTCGCTTCTAATCCATGGGTTCCTGCCACCCCTGCAGTCGCGAGGTACTTGGGGTGACCAAACACAAACTGCAAAAAGCTCATCCTCCCTTCTACCTCACAGATCTCACCTCCCTTTTCTTCAACAAAACAACCAAGCCTCGACCTTGCTCTGGTCCCTTTTCCCTCCTCTCGCTAGCACAACATTCCAGCAAAGCAGAAGGGGACAGAAAGAAGAACAGAACTCAGACGAATTAGAGACAGAAGCAACTCAATTACTTCTTCACAGGAAGAAACTTCAAGCAGAAGTTTCTCATTAATCTTGAAATTATCACTTAAATCATGAACGCTATCAAAAGCCTGAGAGAACACCCAGGTATTACCCAGAACTAGAAAACAAAGTCTAAGCCTCCAACCTGGGAAGCAATTCCTGGTTTAAGGATTTTTCCTTTAGTGTTTCCCATACAGCCATCCCAACAATACCATTAAGACTCATTCATATCTCTTAGATCTTGGTCTTGGCCCCAAAAACTTATGTATTCAAGTGGGAAAGGAACATGTAGGAAATAAAAAAGCTTTTGTACCATTTCAGCATTTGATTCAAAAACTGCCAGTTTTAAGCCTAAGAATTTCCTCTTATTCTCTTCTCTACACTCTCTTACTCTAGAAATGGAGATGCCTGTTAAAAGGGACAGGTCACTGGGCAATTACTGCCTGAGATCTGTTTGCTGTTTTCCAGGCCTGAGTTCTGTCTCTCCCTCTCTGACTGCGCATGCCTCTGCCCCTCGTGCAGGAGGAATCCCGGCCCCATGAATCAGAGCCCTGTTAGCTGTGCACAGTCAATACCACACCACTGACCTCCAGGACAATCTTTATAGGCTCACGTTTTCAAATGGCATTTGGAAGGAGGCTGATGCTCTCTTTGGGCAGAATTTTATTGGAGAGAGCTTCAGCGGGTTCTGTGAGACATGCAGGCTCACTGGAGTTCCCTTGCAGAGGAGTGCTGTCAGTCCAGGCTGCAGTGCCTTGCAATTTTAAATACTCAAGGAGGTTCAGAGTAAATAATAGCTGCCTTTCTATGCCACTGTAAATCAAGGCAAATAATGAATAAAAATAATGTTCTGCTTCATAGAGGTGAAGTTCTTTATACTCTTCTAATCAGCTGTAACTCAGAAAAATATGAATGCAAAGACCAACTCTATGTCTAATGCCTCCAGAAGATTTAAGCGGGGAAAAGAACAGTGGTAACCAATAAACAAGATTTACCTGCTTGCTGTAGGGCAATGTTATTTAATGCACATCTGTGTTTAGAGGCAGGGAGGAACATGGCATCCTTTTCCTGGTTCTGTCAAGGTCATTGGAGCCATTATGCTCAGAGAGTAGCGGCCCAAAGTCACGTAGTTAGTTTAAAGTTATTGCAAAGCATTGATGCTAATTCATCTAAACTAACACCTATTCATTTTGATTTATTTCTGCAAGGGACTTAGTCAACTTGGAGGCTACAGCAAGTCAATAAATTTCATCAGCAGTTTTAATCTCTTGGCATGGACTGAAAAGAAAAGATGAACCGACAAAGCAGAGTCAGGAATGTGAAGGTGCTAAGCCAGTGTTACAAATCTACCCAATCCCTACCTGCCTGAGACAAAAAGAGACACATGCTCCGCTGAGCACTTAGGAATTTTGGTATCTTTGCTTTGCTAGGCAGAGGAACTCATGGCACCTTCTACTCTCTGTACACTTCTGACAGCACAGCAAGCCAGATGCAAAGTTCAGGAAGTTAATGAGTTTTAAAATCAACTAACACTAGAATCAGTGGTTTATATCTATAGCTCTCTATGTATATTTACAGAGGAAGGTAGAAATATATGTAAGCACATATACTTAACAATAAAAATATTTAAATTAATAGTTTTAGTTTGCTCATATCAAGTCCCAAGCTTTGCTTTTTTCTTATAGAATAAACTAAATCTTACACAATAAAAAATAAACATTTACTTGGGAGTTTCTGGGCACATATTGGCAAATGCAGATTTTTTATTTTTCCTTTTTTACTTTGTTTTAACAATTTCTGTTTGCCAGTCCCAGGACTTCCAATCTAGGCACAAAAAGTCCCTTATTGTGAGTGGCCATGAGCTGAACACTCTGGTTACTTATCAATTTTGCTCAGTCATGGCTCAACTTGCTCAGTCTGTTCTGTTCAGGATCTGAGTCGAGGCCTCACATGATTCCTCCATCAAACAGACAAACAATTATAATTTGTCAAGCTGGCAAAGTGCTCAGAGCTATTCTGTGATGATCATGAGACCAAAACATTTATGATATTCTCCTGTTGCAGCAAAGAAAACTGAAAGATTTCTTCTCAAGGCCCCAAATCCTTTGAATTCTGATTATTCCAATGAACAAGATTCTTCCATTTTCTAAACAAACGACACAGATTTCTGAAAAGCTGCAGGCGAAATTGTAACAGAGAAATCCATAAAAGGTTCTAAAGCTAGATATTACTAATTTCAACTGTTGCAGTATTATAACGCTTATCCATGTGCTGTGACAGAAAAAAAAATTGACTTTACTGTTCATTAGGCACTGACTATGAAAGGTTTTGATTATTAAATACTAATGCTTAAGCAGGCACCATGTGGAAATATTAGACAGCTTAGTGGAAATGGGGGCAAATCTTCCAAGAGATGATGCCTCTCTACTCATGTTCTTTAGGACTGTCATCCTCAGCAAAACAGGAAATCACGTTTGTTTAGTGGGAGAGGAGTAGTAAAGGCCATAAGAAAGCAGTAGGGGAGTGTCTTTATTAATGTTGCTATTACCAGAACAGTACTCAAAAGAATTTGGGGAATTTATTTCATTATGTCCTGAATAACTTAGTTTAGAAGAACATGCTCACAAGAACACATGAACAAAAAAACCCCACCATTACATATTTTTTAACAGAAGCAACATGAACTAAATAATGCACAGGACATTCTTATCATTGCTGTTGCATCAATTTTGATGTTAGGTATTTATTTTTTCATTCTGGAGAGCCTGCAGGACACAATAACATAGGAAAGGGCAGAACGGAAATTAAACGGTTATGCTGATTGGCAATAAAATTCTATGTGGGGGACTAAAATTCCATTATTCCACAGAGCAAAAATGTTGTTTAACCTAAAAAACAACAGCCCTTGCGTATCTCCTCTCTTCAGTACAATTCAGGTCTAAAAGATCTTCACATTCTGTCCTCGCTATGAGGGCCAGATCCTTTAACAGCTTAGAGCATTTTACATCTACTTTAATCACTTTATACTACTAAGTACCTTTGTATTTCTAACCAACACCAACCAAATTAAGAAAAAAAAAAAAAAAATATATATATATATATAAAAAAAAAAATTACTGAGATTACTAATTCACTGTACCTGTTCCAAGTTACTAATTTTGGGAAAGACACTTGCAAACAAATGAAGGTTTACAATTTTTTGTAAAGATCAGAAGCTGTTGCACTCAGCACACAAATCTAGAATTACATCTCTACTCGCCCCAGAGATATTTTATCAATTAAAGATATGAGACAAAAATATAAAGACATTTTAGTTTGTGGAAGGAATAGATGTACAACATGCACATGGCATCCAGAAGAGTTAATATACAGTAACAGCTATATTTAGACATTAAAAAATTATCTGCTTGGAGCAGGTAACTAACCCAGTAATTATACATACATATTTAGGTTGGACATTTAGCTTTCAAGTTAATTACCAGAAAAAAAATTAACCTGGGGTGTCAGCAGGAAATTTAAGGAAAAAATCTTGATGTGTTAGGAACACAGAGCAGAGCAGTCCGCTTCAAGGCTCAGATCAATTTAATTTTTTAATCACTGTCTCACACATTCATTCTATTATTCATACTCCTAATGTATTCATCCCAGGATGCACCTGTGAAGCTGCTGGATACTGAAACGTTGGTGTATTGGCTTTGGAAGAGGTGGGATATATTTACCTAGGAACGTTTGTGGTAAATAAATCACTGAGCAGGTCCTCTGCTCTGGTTTGGAGGTAGCACAGCTCCCTGTGCTCACTGCTCGGGTTTAGCTGCACTGCTACAGGTGCTGCCCATTCCAGGAAATTCCTTCAGCACTGGAGCTGTTTCTGAACACACTCAAACTCGCTGAGCATTGCCTCCAAAGCTCCTGAAATTCAAAGTTTTCATCTGTCTTTGAATCAGTTCCTGCAGTCCATAAAGCTCCATTTTATCTGTCTCTGTCTCACTCAGAGTAACACGGTCCCTCCACCCCTCGTACTCCAGCTCACTGTGGGACAGTTCCCTTCCTCCTGTTTGTTGGATACAGCATAAACTAATAAATTCTGGGGACATGAACGCCTCAACCCTGGGAGTTTGCTCCAATTCCTTTCTTTCCTATCTATGTTTGGGAAAAGACAGCTGGGATGTATCTCACAGCCCTTTCATTTTCCGAATGCATTAGGATTTGAAAACCAGGACATCAGATGTGACAATGAAGTAGAAAGGCGGGTTCATTAGACCTTTAACCCAAAACAACCTGCTAAAAGTGACATTTCCTTTTAGTCCTGAAATTCCCATGCAATTTATCTATGCAGCAATCACCTCCTCCTCTCTCCCCTCTTGTATTCAGAATTCTTCAAATCACACTACTGTGGAGTGTATTTCGGATTGTCAAATGTGTTCTGAGAGGAGTTTTACAAAACTCACACTGAGGAAAGGATGAATTCTGAGAAGGGGCTTTTCCACAGTTTATCAAGAATAGATTTTCATGCAGATCATGATTATGATCTTTTCTTTATTTGCCACAGGAGTGGGAGATAAAAGACTTTACCTCATACAAGCACTCGCCCCCTTATCCATTAAAAAATAGTTTAAGCTTTTGTAACATCCTTTTTCTACAGTTCTTTCTCTAAAACCTAACTTCTGAAGAAAAAACTATGATATATTTATGGTTTAAACACAGCACTTTTCATACAGATTGTAAATAAAGGCTTGAAATTGTGTGATTTGCTCAGTTCAGCAGAGATCCATCTAAAATGTGAATTAGAAATTCTAAGATTCTAATCTTCTTACAAAAATTTTTGATCTCCCAAAGGGGACGCAACTAAAAGCTCGAAGCAATTTGAAAATTAAGAGAGATAAATGTAGTTAATGAAGTCTGGAAAAAAAATTATATTAATTACCACATCTTATGTTTTGTCATTCATTAATCATGTCAACTAAGTGAACCAAATGACTTTTTATTGGATATTAAAATAATTTTTTGTGCTTGTGCAGGCCCATTGCAGGTTGTTATTCAGTTTCAAAGAGTTTACTGAACAGCCAAGACCCAGACTGCTTGCAAGGATGTGAACAGCTTCAGTATTTTACCTTCAAAAAGCAGGAGGATCATCTTTCTCTGGAATCTGACTGCTACTCAGGGCTCTTGCCAAATATGCTGCCAAGGTTTAAAACCTTTGATCTCTAAGCCCTTTAGGTACTGCCATTATGGAACAGAAGTCACAGAAGTTTAAGAAGATTTTTGCATCAACTCCTGCTTAAGTTCCTTTTACCCTTTCAAAGGCCTTCATGTAAATACAGATAACTGTGTATAACTGTGCCTTGCCTGTGGGGTACCAGCTCTGCAAATCCTCCTCTGGGGAGAAGGAAAATACAGAATAAAAGCTGAGGAGTTTTTTCACTGGCAGAACTGGGAGGTTCTCCAGAGGAGAATGAGGGCCAGAAGCTGAACAACTGAAGCAGAGTGGAGAACCCACCAGCCCCTTCCCTTCGTACGAGTCCACACCACCCTCCAAACCAAAGATTAAAAGGCAAAAACGTGGCCAGAGGCTACTCAGCCATGATTCATCCTCCCAAGCCCTATCACTTAGAGCACTTAAATTTCAAACTTCATCTTTCAGCAGATTCTTCATTGACACTACAGTGACAGATCTGGATTCTGCATCCCTCCTTCCACGGGTTCTGGGTCTGTTTGGGTTATTTTAAGGGAAGGCGGTACATTGCAATTTTAGATTACAATTTCATAACACCGAAATATGTAACTCAGAAACCAGAGCTGGCACCCAAGATGTGAAGGTACCAACTCTGCTTCACAGCTGTAATTACAGTGTTACAGATGTGCTGCTCCATCCAGAGCACTGAAGAGTGAGTGTGGAAAATGTGCTATTGAACACGCAAAAACGGGATCTCCTGAATTGGGGTGCATGGAAACAGATCCAAATAGCTTGGGGTGTTGTTATAAATTTTAAATATATAAAATAAGAAGAAAGCAGTATCTTTATCTACTATTATCCATTCTACATACTGAATTTCTTACATGTAAGGTGTGCATGAGACCGCTGATCTATTGCTGCATTAATCCAGTACCATGCAGTGACAGAACTGAACACAAATTGAGAGTTACTGAGTTGGCGTGATCCCGAAATGCATGTTAAAGGATAAGTGTCCACATGTTTATCACGGGTGTTTACCACGTGTGTTCAGTGCTCTCACAGCCAGAGCCAAGGACAGCTCAAGAGACACAAGTCGTGCTTGTCACACCTGCTCACTTTTGAGTGCTTTTTTGAAAATATTAGCTTTGTTATTCTCTGGACTATTTTTATTTCATAGAAGCAAACCTCTCCACGAATCAAGGGGCTGAATCATTCCCTACACAACCAAATCTGACACAGAGCAAATTCTTCTGCCCATATAATAGTCGGTAGCAATAGGTCATGTTGAGGTGAAGGCTCAATATTCCACTGTAATAAAATAATGCCAATACTTAGTATGGCCTTCCATCTCAAAGAGTTTCAGGAACAATTATTAATCTTCATACTTTGCTGTGAACCTGCTTGGACTAAGTGAATAAATTCAGTCTTTCTTCCCTTTTGAATTTCAATGTCTTAGAACTGACTTAAAACTGGTATTAGTCTGGTGGAGAAGCAGAGACTGTAAACTAATAACAGGTGTTATTTTTACAGATATTTAGGGTCTTGCAGGTTTTAAGGCAACACTACTGGAAGGCCAGAGAAACCTTAAGTTATAAATGGTGTCCTGTGTCATTTTTACCTGTCATATAATTTTTGATATTAAACAATAAATTATAAGAAAGCTAATTATGAAAATAGCAGCATGGAAAATTGTTCAGTAATCAAGTAAAGAAGTGAAATAAAAATCCTGCAAAACCAAATCCTTAGTGGTGGCTTTTAAAATGTATAGATATTATTTTGTATTATTCAAGAACTAGAAGACAGGTAGGAATAATAAATGGCAATGGTTGTTTGTATGAGATTTCAAAGAGAATTCCACATTTTGAGAATAAAGAACTGAATTTTCTCTAAATGATAAAACAAGCAACAGTAGTTTAATTTCCCTGAAACAGACAGACACACAAACCCCAAGCATTATATTTCAAAGAATTTTAATTAAATCCATATAACAAAAAAAGAAGTGTTTCACATCTTAATTGAAAAATCACCAGCTAGAGAACTGAGCCAGTGAAACCGTCTGGTAAGCCCTGAGATATAATTGAGGAAAAGAATAGATGAGAATATTTCACATGGTCTCACTAGTCAGCAAGCAGTGTAAATACTGCAATTCAAATAACGACGTTTGAGTGATTAAGAGAAGAACTAATTTCTATTCTATTGCTCCTTTGCTTTGAGAATTATACCTCATCCTTGAGAATCCCTGACTGAACACAAAACTCCCTCGCATCCTCCACAGAAGCACGAGGCTCATTGTTGGCATAAGCACTTTCCACAATAGGGCAGGACAGCAGCCCACGCTCGGTGTGGGGTAAGCAGGTATTTACCATCACTTCTGCAGCTTTTATCTGCATTACAGAACCTTCCACCTTATCAAGGGTCCTTCTAAAAGCCCATGGAAAAGCAGGGAAAACACTGCTGTTCGTGCAGTTACGCCCAGCAACTGCTGCAAGACCAAGGGAAGGGCTGAGCTTGAGTCCATGATGTGAAATGAAGCAGGTAAAGTTTTAAGATTCTGACATGGGAAACATGCCAAGGCCAGATGGAAATCTCAGCTGTCACAATCAGAGGTCATCCCGACCTTCCCAGCACAAGGTGGTGTGAAAACCCTGTGTACTATTCATACAGGTTTATCACACCTATCCTTTTTAACTGGGAACTAAAATAATTTGTTTGGTTTATATGATTTTCTTGTTATTCATTGTCTTGCCTTTGTTTGGTTCTACTTTTAATTATAGAAGTCCAGCAGAGATGCCCCTGAGGTAACGCAGATAATCTGAGCTTAAATTTCTAAGGAAATTGTTTAAGGGAAGCTTGAATAAACCTTAAAGGGGTTCTTCAATAAGCCTTTGTTTTTTTTAATTATTTTATCATAAGACAGCATTTTCAGAAAGGACAATTCTTGCTTAATGGAGGAAAGGTTTATTGATGAGACTTTTCTAGTGGACTCTTAATGGAACTGCTTACAACATATTTTTACATGGTCTATTTAACCCTCAAACTATCTATAAACAACTCTGATTGTCAACATTAAGCATATATGATAATGTTACCCACCAGAGAGGCAAACAGAAATACCTCTTATATAACTAAACATGACAGAGTGGTTTATACCCTTCCTTTTTTTTTTTGCACATTTGAAATTCTTTGAGTGCTGCTGAAGATATACGTAGGAAGAAAATTTTAAACAGTACCAGTGTTGTGAGTGAATTAGTGGATCTAAAGAACAGCAAAGCGATGTGACCAAAAACAGAAAAAACTTCTTCTACTAGAAATAACTAAGTAATAGCTGAACCTGATTCAGAACTCATGAACAGATTAAATATATGACTGAAGTACTCTAAACCCCACTGTCTACATGCAGCTACACATAAGATCATTCCTAGATTTGAGGGATTTCTCAATACCTTTATCTTCCTCTTTACACCTCATGGGTTCCATTGCACGGTAAAACTCAACGACAGCGTGGCAGCCGTGATGTGCTGCCCGACATCAGAGCTTAGAGTGACATCAATTTAACAAACCAACCACAGAAAATCTGCAGGAGACTGAAACCCCAGACCCAGACTGGAAGAACCTCACATTTGTTTATTTTGCTTGCCAAGGGGAGGTGTTTTGTAGGGTTCTGCTCTGCAAAGCCCTGATGTTGTCTGCAGGGTGAGCACTGGCATCCCTACCTTGGAGCCACATCCCATGGATGAAGCACCTGCCAAAAGGCTGCCAAGGCAGTTATGCAGATGTGGGAAGAGAGGTCCCTGCATGGAAATCAGCTGGGAAGGGCAGGAAACTGAGACTGGGAGCTTTCAGAAGGAAGGGAGGACAGCATGGAGGTGGTGGCAGCTGAGCTAGACCCTGCAAATCTTTTGCAGGTTGGAAGAGGTGGGTAGGACTGGCTCTTCTCTCCCCTGCAGTACAGAACTGAGAAGGCTTCAGAAGATGGCAGCACGTGCTTGGATCCGAAAAAATAATTAAAATAGAAGGGGGGTGGAAGAAAGGAGGGGAGCTTGTTCACATAAGACCTCTGGTACTTCTGTACTGAAGGATGCTGCAGATGCTACAGCTCCACACCTTCAAAAAGCCAAATTTTGTTTTTCATGAAATAATTAAATACAGAAATTAACTGAAGTTCAAAGTTAGTGAGGTGGAATCAGCTGTAAGATGGTTGCTCTCAGGTGGACATATCATGTGCTTTCCCTGTCTTCCCTTTTCCCTAGAATTTTTCTGTCTTTCAGAGACAGGATACTGAACTGGATGACCTATGGTGACATTCCTGTGTTTTCAGGTTTACTTCAAATCTTTCTGTATAAATTACTCCTCTAACTCGAGTAGGATTTTTGTTACCTCATTTTTAGCACATAAAATCTGCAATTATACTCCAATTACTATACAGAACTATAAGGAACTCAAACCCTTAAAATACCATACAGGGACTATTTTAGACTAGGCTCCAGCACTGGGGTGACACACAGTTAAAACAAAGTAAAAACCATCCAAATCCTTAAAATATTTCCTAAGTTCTGCTACCAATGGTCATGTAATTTTTCTCAGTTTTCACTAAAATTGTTTTAGACTGCACTAAAACTCCTTTGCAAATTATCACATATTTACTTAAAGTTTTAAAAATCACAGGATACATAAAGAATTATTTTAACAGTCACATCCTTGGGTTCTGTCAAAAATATGAGGAAAACAAAATTGATCTCAACTTTCATTACTTGAGACCTGAAAAATTGTCATAATTCATTATAAGTGACAGAGAATAAATTTCCTGTTAAGAAATTAATTATTTGCTGGTCACTGACGGCAGTATGCTTATCTGATGCCTGAACATCTGCATGTGGATTCGCAGTGTCTCCCCTTCCAGGTGTAAAGAAACACAAATCAAAATTCTCCCCATCTCCTGCTACCTCACAGATGGAAGTGAAGAGAATGGTTTTGAAAACCCACTGGGTCAAAGGAAAAAAAGACAATTTATCTACATTAACACATCCTGTCTGTCCTGCCACACAGCCAGTACACAACAGCATGTTGCTAATTGAGTACCAGCTAAGTCTTCACATTGTTATGAGAGGAGGAGAAGGAAAAGTACTTTGGACAAGTTTAAAGGTACAAACCATATGTTCCCCTATTTTTAAGCATTTTTTCACTCTCCTTCTTCCCAATCCCGAATCTCCACCTCACTTGGTTAGGAAGCTGCATGCCTAAGTACCTGACCTGAAACCTTGCATTAACGTTTGTGCCAACAAATTCAATTTCTTTTTTCAAAAGCATTGCAGGGTTTGAAGCAAACTACCCTCCACCTCCTGACAAGAGGAAAGGGAAGTGACCCAGGTGCAAAACCTGCTATCAGTGTCAAATTTACTGAAAAACACTTTGTATACTGAAACCCACCTTGTGTCAATTTGAACGTGCCTGGTGGACATAGGGTGAGGAAAGATAAGGAACTCTGTCCATGACCAGAGCTGTCTGTCACAGTCACCATAAGGTATTGCACTGGAATCAGATTAGGTTGTGTTTAGTGCAAGGTTAATATTTTATCTAATATTAGTTTAATAGTTTCCCCTTTTTCCTTTCCTTCCAATATGAACAAACATTTGCTGGCATTTAAACAACATAATAACGTGTAATTTTATAGCATTTCTACATTTATAAAAAAGGCAAAATAAAGAAGTTGCAAACTAGCAGAGTGTAACATTCTGCAGAGGGCACCCTCGGTACAGTCAGCACCGATCACCTTCTCCCACTGCATCCCTCCTCCAGAACTTTAACTACATAATATCACATTTACAACTGTCAGGAATGTACAATAGGAAAGGCTTTCCCTGATGGCAGCAGAACAATATCTGATGTACACCTGTGAAAGAGAACAAAGTATACCTACACAGAGAACAGGCACTTTGCTTTTCAAACATCAGAAATGCTTTTTTGGCTTAATAACTTATCTTGAATTAATTTGCTGTCAAGAACTATATGTTCATAATAAAGACAGCGTCTATCTGCTATTATTATTGTTATTCCATTTTCTTCTGTATTGTTCCTTTGAAGACTTCTACTTATTCAGAGATAGAGAGAAAATTCTATGTGAAGAAAAGGAGGATTGCAAGCAAATGTGGTTATAGCAGCACATATCTGATATGGCATAATATTAAGACTTTCCACTGTTTTAACATTGAAATCTCATAAACAAGACAGGAGATACTGTCTTCATTGGAGCTGTGAGACAAGGCTCATTTAAATATTATCAGAAAGCATATTCTCTTTGCATTTTACTGCTCAGACTGTTCATGCCCCATGCTCTGAGCTTTCTGCTGACACAGCTGCTTCTTGTCCAACTCTACTGCTAATATGACCTTCTCCCTTTTTTTTTCCCCACCTCCTTCAGAACCATTTCTGGGCAGTTTCACAAGAATTTTGATTGCTGTTGTAAAGTTTATATCACTACCATCTGACAGCTCTTTGCTGGCCTTGGTGAAATGAGTTGATGGTCTCAGTTAATTTCCTAACAGGCAGGTGTTCACAACTTAAAACATCCCCTCTGCTGGCACAAGGACTCCCAGCCAACAAAAATATAAGTATGGGCTCACCACTGGGTGAAATACATGCTTAAAGGGAAACACATTTTGAAGTGCTCTTGGAAGGAAAGCTGAGCTTTGCAAATGGATTAAAAATTAACAGAAAATGAACTCTGGTAAATAGTCCTATAACAAAAGATCTAAGTGATCCTGGTGGATAACTCATCTTGGTATAAAGAAGCCAGAACCTCAAAGCAAAAGTGGAGACCAGGCTGTGCTGACAGACTTATTTCTATAGCTTTATCAATATCTTTATCAACACCCACTGAGCAGGACTGCTGGTGAGCTGGGGAGAGGAACACTCACAGAAGAACCAGAACTTGAATACTCAGTGTTGGGAACCCTTCCCTTGCTTGCTGCTCTAAAACTAAAAACCCTTCATTGTAAATTAAAATACCTTCTACAACAAAGCAATCCATAAAGCTGTTACATCCCTCTCTGTGTCTTCTTTAGTGGTCAGACCCTTTGAGAAAACAAAAAACTTTTAGCTAAATTCCTGACACTCACTGTGATGGGACAGTTCACAGACGGACACATGAGAATCATCTGCCATTAGGGAACTTTCTAACCTACAAACACGCAGCAAGCATTAGATAAGCAATTTAAGAACATTGCAATCTGAATCTTTGAATCCAATTAAAATCTAACCTCTCTTCCAGAAATGGGCAGGAGCAGAGTTTAGTACCCCTATAAAACTACCAGGACATGTGAATTCAGATGGCAGCAGAACTTCCTCAGGAGATACAACCATTACCATTGTAACCCCAGCTCCATCTTATCGGAAAATGAAAGCAACTTCACACTGACTGCAGAGCATTCTTCTGAGAGTAACCACTGCTACTTAATTTTATTTCCAGCGTATTTTTCTCAGACTCAAGGAAAATTGCGTGCTCTTTGTTGATTAAATCGTGTCAGCAAGTGTTTTAATTTATGTGTTTTAGATAGCGAAGCAGAACAATTTTCATTCTTGGGCAAGGATAATCACAATTAAAAACACATTAGCTGATTATACCAAGCATCCATCCTAAAAAGAATATTCTATATTATGATTTATAAATTATGATTGTCGACAGCTTGAAATGATACAACCTTGTAAGCTGATGAATAGTTTTTGGTAATACCCCAACTACCCAGAACTTGGAGCCACCTGGTGTGGTGGAAGCTGTCCCTGCCCAGGCAGGGGGTTGGAACAAGATGGTTTTTAATGTCCCTTCCAACCCAAACCATTCTGTGACTCTATGAAGCATATTTCAAATACCAGCTTCTAAAATAAAGGTTGAAATACTTTGATGCTTTGCCATCCAAGGATGGAGGAATCTCCTCTGAAGCAGACTTGGTATTTCCTATTTCTGCATTATAAAAATATCTTACTGCTATAATGAGATTAATACTTCCTCACAAATCTACTCATTTGATCTCATGTTCAAGTTTCTGACATCTTCCACAAGCAATCGTATCCCATACAGGATGTCTTGCTTTAACAGGTATTCATTTTACTGAGCTCCACTATAATTTCTTAGTCTTACATGATGCCTCAAGATGTTTTACACATTCTTAAAAGAAAGCTAAAAGGGAATAATTTGCATATATTACTTAAGTTGTACATGCTGTAAATATTGATCTGCTGATAGAGAAGAAAAAGGTTTTTAAAAAAAAAAAATAACACTTGTGTTTCTATAGCTTTTAAGAATATTTTCCAGGTTAAACTTGCTGAAGAGATGACAGCTCTGCTCACCCCTGCAGCTGAAGGCTATTTGACACTCCAGCCCATGCCATTCAGTGGATATTATGGCAATTTGCAGATGATAGAAACTCCTTACTTTTACTCTTTTAGAGTTATTACCAATTCAGCACAAACTCTTCAAACCTCAACCACTGCTGTCTGTGTTATGCAGAGAGCAAAGCTGCACTTCACAGCTGTGACCTATTATTTTAGCCAACTCCCACTGACTCTCAAGAACGATGCACAGCAGCTCTTGGGAAAGGTTTTGAGGAACTTTCAAGCCTTTTCTCCCCTCATAAGTGAGAAGCTGTAATTTATCTCACATGTGAGAACAAAAAGGAATAAACAGCATCCTCATCCCACCTTCACACCACCCTCCACTATCCTTTTGGGAAAGGTTCTGGTAAAGAACTGCAAACCTCAGTAAAAAGGAATCAGCATAAACAGAATACAGCTAGAGAAGAGATCACAGGATAAATTAGTTCAGACTAAAATGCTGATCATTTAAAACTCCTGCTGTCAGATATGACAAACCCATGAGGCCTGGGAGCACAGGTCCTTCCCCTTTCACAAGCACGGAGCACATGGAACAGTCGAGGCCAGGCACCAGTCTGGTCACCACTGGTAATTTCATCACCAGATAAAGTGTACCAGGTATTCCACATGCTGCTCACACTCCATCCATACCTGAATCACAAAGCACAGAATAAAGAGGTGAAAAAACACCTTTGGGACCCACATCTATCTCCCCAATGGTAAATGGCTCCTCCTCATCAGCCCAGGTTTGTGTCACCCCAGTGCCACACATTTTCCTTTCCATCCTTCCTTCCGCTTGTTTTTCTGACAGAGTTTTCTGGCTTTCCTCACACTTTTCTATGCACAGTTTCCTCCTTAAATAACTGTCTATACTGAACTTAACACCTTCAGAGCTCTCCACAAACCCACCCTTTGTTTCCTCCTTCTCTTGTAGGCTTCTTGTCCTAATTCTCTCTCTTCTGCAACAGGCAGCTACACAGCCTCTACAGGAGAAATGTCTCCTAGCTGCCACCAGAAAAAAGTTATTTAATTTTTAATTAAAATTAATTTTTTTTAATGGCACTAAAATTCCAGTCACAACCACCTTTGGCAGGGCTATACAAATAACTAAACCCCCATAACTCTAAGGAGAGCTGGATGCCATTTCAGAAGACAGAAAAAGGCCCCATTGTCCTGAATTGAAGAGATACTAATGGTCCCAGAGAGAAGCTAAGTCACCATACAGGAATTCACTACACAGACGGCCCTGAAGAGGACTCACATCTTCCTGGCATCCCTGGTGCCTGAAATAAGGTGAGATTCCATGTCCCTCATCCCTTTTAAGCACCTCAATTCCATGCCAGGGCTGGGCAGCAGTTGCTGGGTTTGTTTTCAATTTTGTTCAAAATGAAGTGTCTCTCTGCTGAAAATGTCCAATGTGCTATTTCACATTACAACAGAACAAAACACTTTCTTCTACCAGGGAATACTGTGGGGCCCAATTTTTCATTGCTTGGATTTCTATTTTTAAGGTTTTTCCACACAAGCAAATGCTTTTGCTCTGACAGCGTTTAATAACAAGTTTGACCTTGGAGTGTGCAAGTTTAAATGATTTCAGAGAACGCTGCAGCAGAAAATCAGGGGCCAGGGATTCTTTTCCTTATTTGAATTTTATTATTTTGGGAGAAGGGGGAATCCCTTGTTTCACAGAAGAAATTACTTTTGAGCCGCAGCGTGAAGACTTTTTGCTTGAGCGCATGAAGAGCCACAATTTTTTATGCTTCCCACAGCTGATACAGAACTGTCACCATTGCTAAAGCACCTTTGCTGCTTCCCCCTGGGAATATCCCCGAAATTACAGTAAAGAGAGCTGAGAGCTGGTTTAGTGTGTGCTGGGAAAGGAGTGTTATCCTAGGATTCAGGACACCTTGAGCATCATCCCCTTCCTGGCAGCCCTGGGGGCTGGCACAGCTTTGTGAGGCTGCAGAGCAGCCCTTGATTTTTCCAGAGGATTCACACCCAGCATTCCCATCCTCATTACAAACACCATTCCCAAGAAAGGTTCAACTTCTATAGGAGAGCTGTCATTGACTACAGCTTGCTGTATTTCTTGTGTGCATTGAACACATACAATTCTTTATCTCTGAAGGACCAAGTATGCAAGTATTTAATATAGATAATTAACTCCCCAAACTGATTCTATTCACATATTTTGGGATTTGTTTTCATTTCTTGATTTCCTATAAACACCCCACAAACCTTGAGAAACATTTAAGACACACACAGAGCAACTACTTTATTTTAATGCCAAGCAAGAATGAAAATTAACTTTTGTTGCTGAACAGAAGAAAGGTCCTGTGGTGAAAAAAACTACTGTTTGTCTGAGTTATTACATAATTCAAAGACTAAATTACCTTTGGCTGGAGCTGTACCAGTCTTTTTCCCCCTTAAAATAGTAATATCCTGAGAAGAGCTGTGTAGGTACAACAGTGGGACACGGCTCCTGACAGTCTAATCATTGGTTCATCTAACGATATTCATGGGGAGTCAAAATGCTGCTGTTAAATCACTGCCCTGCCCTATTCTAAAAAGCCACCAGGTGAGCTGTTTCAGTGCTAATAGCAATGGCAAGCACCACAAAGAATTTATTGTCAACAGACGTGCACAGAAAAGCAACGCTGCAGAAGCAATATTGATTGCTGCAGGGAAAAAATGAAATATTTCAGATGTACGCTGCATTACACTTACACAAACCCACTTATGTAACATGGAGTAATGTTACACTTCATGCACGTTCATGCTCATGATAAAACTCTCTCTAAATCTATATGTTATTAATTTTCTGTACTGATCCACAACTATTGAAATCCATACAACATCTTCACTACAACAACTATTATACAGAGGACGTTGATCTCCATAGAGGATCCCCTTTTTTTTCCACAAGTACAGACAAATTCTGCAGAAAATTCTTTTCCATCATGCAAACTCATAAATAGGAGAAAAAAATAAGAGCGGAGAGAAATGAAAACAAAGCTAAAGACAAATCGAGTAATTTGATCTTTTTGTTTTCTCTTGGAAAATAAAGGTGATAGAGATTATGACCCTTTCATTGTTCATAAATCATCTTCTATTTGATATGAGATTTCACATTCCAAACTCAAGAACTGTGATTTACATTCAGAGTTACAACTTAACTGCCATTTATGGGTGTCATGGGTAAAAACATCAAATTTATAGTGACCATCACTAGAGATTTCCATTCCTAACAAAAGTGTTGCCTGAAAAAATCAGAAGCTTGTGCATTTAAAAATATTGACATGATTACAAAGAAAAAGCCGTAGATGAAACAAAAGGTACCAAAAGCATTGCATTTAAGAACTATTTTGTAAATTGTATATTTAAGACACTTCTTGCAAAAACCATTAGAATTCAGATCAGGCAACCATCAACTCTTCTTTAAGCCTCAAAAAACAGAGCACAAGGGCAGTCTTAGCACAAATTCCCACGTCCAGTCCTTTCTTAATGTTTCTGTGGAGTTTCTTATATTTTGGTTTATCCTCTGTAACTGTTGCACCTCCCCTCCCAGGACACAGAGACCACACACCAGTCTGACAGCAGTGGCTCTCCATTTCATGCACAAGCCTTTCATCAAACAAGTATTACTTTGTGCCACAGAGATAATTTATTCTTTATGTACAATTGATTTGTGCCTGCACTTAAAAATGTCTTTTGAAATCCATATTATAACTAATACTGTCATATAATAAAAAGCAACACTTTTAATTTAAAGTTAATTATTTTCCATTATTCAACATTAGTAGACAAGGCAAGAACTCTAGCTTAGTGCCAGAACATAAAAGAAGTTATTCTGAACTTATAATACATGGGTTTAACAGCTTAATGTCAAGAAGCAATACTGTAAATTAAAAACTGAGTAAAAGGATTATGGTATCTCATATTTAGAAATTTCACATGACTACAGATAATGAAGGCAAGTGAAATATTTTTGCAGCACTGTCCTGAAATCTGCAATTATAAAGGAAGTCTTTTTATAGCAATAACACAATATTCTGTAATAACACTTCAGACAGAACATCACTGTGGCATCTGAGGCTCACTGCAAAACGCTGCTGCATTTTGCAAGGGGTTGTGGGAGGTATTTCTATTTCTTACTTCCTTTTATCATTACTACAAGACAGCTCACTTCACCCACCTTATCCAAACTCCAGCTGGAATTGGGAAATCCCAGGTATGACAGAGAAAGGGAGCCTCAAACACTGCAGGTATGTGAAGGTGCTACTTTTGAGGCCTCCTTTAAGTGACTCGTTCAGAAATAGAAACCACATGTGGGCAACACATGACTCCTTGCAGCCACTTCAAATTCGAAGAACAAAAACACTTCATAAGCCAAGTGAAATGATTTCAGTGTTGGCTTTCTGCAAGCATAAAAAGTTTTCCAAATGAACCAAACACCTGGAAATGAGCATTATCTCATTCTGAAGGTATCCATCTTCCAAAGAAAAATCATCCTCACAGTAGGCTAGAAGACAACTAAAATACTACTGAATGTTAGAGATGGAGAACTGTAATCCCTTATGGAAATTTTGGAAGAAATTGAGAAGACAGTTTTTCAGTGTTTGTGTATTCCTTATGCCTCAGGTTATGGTTATTCAGAAATCTCTGTCAAGAAAGTCACCCTCAGGGAAGAGCTCTTGCTGGAAAGTTCCCATCAGAAAATACAATCAGAAGTACTCCACAATCTGCATCCTTGTGTGGATTTGCACTTAGCAGTTTTTCCTTATCAGCTTGGAAAATACTGGCTTTTATGGCTGGCCTTTGTAAAGTGCAAGCTCCCTTACAATCCCCATCTCCTCCAAAAAGTGTTCCATTCTCCCCTTCAACTCATTGTCAGGAACTCTCTTAATGGGAAAGAAAAACTCATTGCACTGACCTAATGATGTGAGTGTGTCCTCGTTAGGCTGAGGCTCATTTCCAGCCATAACCCTTTGTCTCAGGAGGATGGATGCCGCTGCTCCAGCCCGTTTGCTGCCTTCCAGCACATTCCACCTCACCTCGGTGTTCTCCCACAACCGCAGCATTAAAGGCGTCCATGTGGGCTTAATTAAACACACCCCCCTGGCTGCTGGCTCTGACCTGCTGGGGTGCCTGACTGGAGAGCTCTCGGAGCTCTCAGGGGTATTTACAGCAGCCAGCTCACATTTACCACTGCCAAAGCACAAGGCTGCAAGTCCACGAGCCCCACGAGATAAATCTCCACATTCGTGGCATATGGTTGCTTTTTGTGACAGAATGTGTTCAGATTTTTCAGTCAGTCAGTCGATTCTCCCTTCACAGATTGTGATCATTTCATACTCTCACATTCCACATCCGATATACCATCGCCACTGATTAAACAGCCAGCTACAAAAGGGTTTAAATCTTAGTTTAAGACTACACACAGACTACATACACAGTGTAACAGACCACTGGCAATATGCTTAACGAACTTTCAATCACATTAATTAATGCCAAATAAGCAGTGCAGCTATATGCCCACAGAAGCCATGGTATCCCTGCCCACAGACAGACAAACTTCAGCAGGCACAGGAAGTTTTCAAAATAATTGCCCTTTAGTCATTGCAGGACTACTTTCATTTTAATAGATGCTGGTGTGTGAAGGAGAACACAGAAGCAAATTTTATTTCTGAAATGTCTGCATCAATAAAGGTACCTAATTAAGGTATTCATTAAAATATACAAAGTTAACTTAACAGGAAAAAATCTACAAAATATTATTGCATTTCCCCATTAAACTAATTTAATTTGGTTATAACGCAAATTCTAATAGGATGGTATTATTAACTAGTTCAATTTCAAACTGTCTTCTTGTGTTTATTTTTATTATGTTACTAAGCAGAGTAGCAATTGACCTAATTCATTTTATTAAATAACATTTCTCAATCTCTTTAAGAAGGGGCAGTGGCCTACTTCTGTCCACAGGCCCTGAGCGTGCTGGCATTTCAAAAATTACAAGAGAGTTCAAGTTTGTACCAATTTCACAGAGCAACATTCAAAACTATGTATACTTCATTGCTCGAATCAGTCATTTCATCTGCAGTTACACAATTTGTGAGGTTAATATCTATAGCCCCTCGTGGATAGGGAACAGGTCTCCGTCTCAGTTGGGCACCTGCTCAGGAGGGCATTTTTGATTGTTTTCTTTCACCTTTTACAAACAGACATTATAGACATTTTCATTAGGATTTAAAATAATTATTGATGGAAAACTACAAAGCTATGTTTAATAGCCTCCCAAAATGGAAACAGAAGAACTTTCACAATAAATCAAAGTAATTTCTGACTTTCTTCCATGATGTTCTGGTCAGACCACAGAAAATATAACATATATGGTCCCAGTGGCAAATCCACAGCATCCTTGTCTAACCTGGACATGGCTGGCTGGCATGAAACACTTATGGGAAGTTATGCACAGTTTGCTAATTCTGGGCTGCATTTATCCCCAGCAGTCCTCAAACATTCCACACGTGCCACCAGCAGTGCAGGACACAGCATCCCAAACAGCGACACGTGGTGACATCATTTTCTGTATGGAAAGGAACAGGACATCTCCACAACCTCTGCCAGCTGCATTAGCTGATAAAGAGGTTTTTAACCTCGTCTGAGCCCTCTGGGGCAGGAGTTCAATACTGAGAGCCCAAGAAAGAACATGCAAACCGTTGTAATTCCTGCAAACCGTACAAAATAACTCCTGAACACGACTCTGTTCCTTGGCAGCGTTAATTATCACCTCTGAGTCCTCCCTTCTTCCCCTGTTGGTGTTGGCATAGCCTCCCAGCCCTTCACCTGCAGCTTTTTCACTGCATCCCTCATCTCTCAGCCAGCTCTGCGTGGAGAAGCTCCGTGTTCTCTGCACTGGGTCTCATCTGATCTGCTAAACTCTGATCTATTTCTCACAGGGTGTGCATTAGAAAAATCAATGCTGACAAAATTCTGCAGTCCAACCTACAGATGTGGTGCAAACCCCAGAATGTCAGCAAGGAGGTTTATTCAGCACCAAACTAGGATGTAACCTAGTGAAAAACCAAGTTATTTCTGTGAGTAATGCACAAAGCATTCTCCTCACAAGACTTTAATCGAACAAACCAAATAAAGATTTTCTAATAGATAATACAATATAAACATAACTTCTTACTAAAATAAAGTAAAATAAATATTAAAAATAGAAATAAATACATAAAACTAAGTATTTGCATAAGCCAAGGTTGTCCACTATTCATACATTTTGTTTTAATCCAGGGCAGAAGATCTCAAAATGAAACATTTTGGTCACAGAGGTCATATCAGTTTAAAAGCTTCCATCTGCTCTGCCACATTGATTTTCTAATGCATATAACATGTTAAAATGAATATGGTCAATAGTTCAGCAGACCATACAAATCAGAGAGCAGAAATGCTGCAAAGATTATCTTGATGCTTCACCAGTCACAAGTATGGCCTAATGTCAGGAGAATAAAGGGATTTAATTCAATGTCAAGGGATTAAGTTTTATACTTTACTACAAGTGAAGTTAAATACTACAAAAGCAATTGCAATAAGTGGAATATGCCAGGAAATACATACAATTTATAATTCTGAAGAAAATGGTATTTCATTTGGAAGGTGGGTATCAATAATTAAAATTTTAGGCAATCTCGCTTGCACTTCCCCTGATCTGGCAGACAGGTGGGGAAAAGGCTGCAAATGTGAATGGAGAAGTAGAAAACTTGTAACAAAACTCACAAGTCTGTTCATGAGACAAGCTTTTTTAATAATCTGGTCCATTTGCTGTGGCTCATGCAATACACCTATTATTCATTGTCATAGTCCAATTCTAAGTAAAAGCGTAAGAAGCCAACATTACAAACTTGTTTGAGCTCAAAGTCTTAAACACATTCTGCTACACAATTAATTGTTAATTTTAAATCTAAATAGAAACGTTGCTCAAAACAGGAATTATTTTGCTTGTTTGAAGGAGAAAGGGTGCCAGGACCAGTGTTTATGAAAATTACACCCTAGAATTTGGCTGGCACTGAGACAGGAAGCTCCAGCACACACCTCTGAAAGTGAGAACTGTCTTCAACAGGCTCCATCAGCCCCACTGCATAAACAACAGATAAACCACAGGTTATTTGCACATAAGAATAAGAGATTTTATACTGTACTCATGATTGATTTCTTTTTGCATCTGTGAGAAATAGTAAATATTTTTTCAATGGAAGTTATTCCAGGTGTCTTCCCCTGCTGTCACCTAGCTCAGAACAACAATTACAACATGATGGTGGTTATCTGATTACACAGACTTCTCATACTCTTCTTTAAGCAAAGACTCCAAAGCAGCAACATAATACCAGAACCTATGAAACAAATGATTTAACTTCCAATACTCCAAATCTGGTTTTGCCATTAACTCAATGGCTCTTACAGCATCTTCTTGCATTGCTTCTCATGCACCAATGTATGAAAAAAGTAATGAGGGAAATTTGCTGGTTAATGCATTTATCTAATAGCTCATTATCATCAGGGGTCAAAATATTCATCAACCTCATGTAATAGGAAAGGAAAAAACATTTGTAACACCAAATAAATGCTGGCAATTAGTGGCACAGAGATGAAGCACACCTGGATACAGAGTGAAGCAATCCCTTGTTCCACTGAGACACGTGTGTAGGGATCATAAACCAGAGCCTAAACACAGAAATTAAAATAAAGAATAGCATCAGTGATATTAAGTTTGAAAATAGGAGTGTAACTAAGAGCAGCTTGTGTTTTGTCTGTGCTGACTGCATGGATCTGCAGTTCAAACATTTGTCTTTCAACTTCAAGGCAATACTTCTAAACTCTCCCCTGCTGATACTGTGGTCACTTGAGGTCCTGCTCATTTCTTTCAGCTTTCTTGCCCCAACAGGTGAGTGAATCCAAAATTTGAATTTACTCCAGAAATTGGCATTATTTATCTGAAGACATAAGGTGACAAATTTGCTCTTTTACTTTGTTGTTGTTAAGCCAATACCAGAGCAACTGTTCACCTCTGTGTACTGTGTGAGAACGACTTGTTAAGAAAATACAAACCCTTTGGACATTATGGACAATCACGACTCCAATTAATTTCACTGATGTGATCTACGTGCTCATTTCCAGGAGTGGCAGAGCAAAAAAATTGCTGACAAAAATTCACTCCTGTGAGCTTGTGATGGACAACACCCATCCATGACGGCATTAGGTATTTAAAAACTCAGAAGCAAACAGCAGAGCCTGCAAAGTGCTACAACAAAACACTGAAAAATTTAAGTGCTAGAATGCTGTAAATGCTGATTTATTTCCACAAAGGACAAATTCAACATGGAATATAATTCATTAAGAAAATGAATGTTAGTTTTACAAAATTCACGAGATACAGCCAAAAGAACGGGACCACGAGTGTATCTTAACCAGGTTTCAGAAATCTTGGTTTTACCTTGATCCCTGCTCCAAACTCCAGGTAACATTGGCAGAGGAGCTGTTTACATCCCAAAGATTCTGTACCCGAATAAGCAACAGACATTTTCCAGAAAAGAGGAGGGGCCACAGTGTCTGGAGCATAGGGAGGCTATCACACAATGAAGCAGTAATTACAGTAACAAAATATTAACAGCAACACTTCTCTAAGCTTCCTTAAAAACCTGTGTTAACTGAATGCTGTGGATCCAGTACCAGTTCTGGCGACACCGCTACAACTCAAACCTTTTTATGTGGCACAGCACAAATGCAGTTTACAGCAGCAGCAGATTCCAGCTGTTTGCAAAGGTTGTTCCCTGCTCACTGGTACAGGAATGCTCAGATCTGCAAGGCCAGCACAGGCCTTGGTGACTCGTGCTGGTAGAAGCTGACTGGAAATTCCAGTTTCTTTCTGAAGTATTTTAACCTTTTAGTTAAAATAGATTTTAATATGCAGTTGGGTTTTTTTTGCCTACAAAATATCTACTGCCTACAGAGTTGCTGCATTTTTTCCTAAGTGTTTCATCCCAAAATGGAAAGAAGCCCAAAGAAATGGGTTTGCTTACAACTGAGAAGCAGTGGTCAAAACATCTTTCCTTCAACATTCTCCCTAGAATTTTGCCCTGCCTCTAATAAGTACGGGGGAGAAGCACTTGAGCAAGTAACAGCAAGGATTTTTGTTGCTGACAAAGCTGTCAAGATTTCTTAATTAAAAAAAAGAAATATTTTTTTCAAAACAAAGCATATCCTTAACAAAGCGTTCTACATTGGAAACTCACTCCTTACCCTTTAGTGAACAATTTGTTATGGAGACTTCGTGCTCCTGTCTTCTAATTGACACATTTTTTATATCCAGAGTGTTTTTCTCTTTCTTCGAATATATCCCATCAGGCAGGACTTACATACAAAACAAAATTAATTTGGTTGAAACCCTAATTTGATTCTGTTGATAAAAGAAAAATAGTCTGTCAAATGATTCAAAACCATTCTGTCAACAAAACATCCCTGGCTACTTTCAGATCTTTTCTGCGGATGCAATTTGCAAAAGAATATCTTTGCTTGAAAAATAATTCATAATTGTAAAATGGGTGTAGGAGCCTTCTCTGCTGAAGTGCCGAATGCCTTTGTGAGCACCTTCAACTCCCTCTGAAGGCCCAAAGTTGCTCATTTTGCAGATTTATATCCTCAGCCATCACATGAATTACAATGTGCTCTGTCACGCCTTGTCTCAGTCTGTCTCTGGCATTTCTAGCTTTTATTACTCTATATCCTAGAGAAAGGTTTATCAGACAAAATAGACTCTTGTTATCTATTGGTGGCTTTAAAATAAAAGCCACATTTACAAATGAGATAATGTTATCTATCGTCCTGATTTTTGTAAGAACTCATCATTCCTGTAAAATTTCATAGCGCCCTTTAGGTTCTCTAGCAAATTGCTGTTCAAGAGAATTAGCTCTGGGCAAAGCAGAAATTCTTTGGTATTTCAATATGGTGAAATAATTTCACAAAATTGCACTTGCAACATATTTGGGGGAAGCATTATTTATTTATTATTCACTTTGCTTTTATTTCTGCATCAGAAATTTGTATTTGAGAGGAGGAAATAATAGCAGAGATCAATGTTATGGTCATTTCACAAAGCCTGATTGTAGTATTGGAAGTAATAATTTTCAGAGGAAGAGTCTGAAAAATGAAGCAAATTCACATCCACTTAGACACAGCTACAGTGGCTGTTCAAAGCCCTCATTCAGTCACATTTTTCAATTTCCTCTTTTTTTCTTATTTTGAATGCTAGAAGAGATAAGTTTGAAGGAAATCTAAATATGAATATTGATTGCACACTGCATTGGAAATCTCTGCAGGCAACATTTGTAAGAGCTCTAAGGATCTTGAACTTTATGTCCATAGCATTTCTCTGGCACAAACCTGCAGGACATGTATGTACCTCACATAGCTTCTAAATTGTTGTTCAGTTTTTAGGGTTATAGGTGACCATCCGGGTATTTTTCAACTATTCCTTCTTTAGCTCAAAGTATGGCAGACACAGCTTAATTCTGGCATTGAGAGGAAATACAGAACCATCCTGTAGCAATTTAACTGAAATTTAATGCTGTCAATAAGGGCACCATGGTCTTCATACCTGCCTATCATAGGACTTTACACTTCATATTAGTGACCAAAACCTGTGGGTTTTCTTTTAAATGAATGCCTTTTTTGTTCTTTAAATAATGTTTTGTTACATTTCCCAAATGATTAGAAACATAAATGCCATGGACTTCAATCAGGCTTCCACTCATGAATCTGTGGCCTTATGGAATGCAAGTGACTGTACAAACCACATTCACTGTAAATATCACTCTCTTGTAAAGCTACTTTTGCCAGCACAATGAACCCTTCAATTAAAAGAAAACCCAAAGAACAACAATACAACCAAACCTGCAAATTAGTCAAGAGAAAAAAAAAAATAAAATAAAGCTGCTGAGATAACAGCACTATGTAAATCAAAGCAGTTGTGATGAATTCAGTGGAGCAAAGCCAACCCAGGGAAGGTAAAGATCACTCCGAATGTATTGAGGAAATCAATCAAAATTGAGTGCTGGTGTTTTCTCACACATCATAATAATATGACTTTAAGATCAGCTGATCTTATGCAGTTAATTAATGCCCAAAACCTGTTTACATTGGGGAGAGGGGACAGCACTATTGATCATGAGATGCTGAGATAGTGCCAGCTGTCACTTGAGGCAGAATTCTGAAGGACAGTCTATATTCCCACAGTTCCACAGTGTGATATAGACAAAGATATCCCACTCAGCTTAGAAGTTTCCTTCAGGAAAACTTTATCAAATCCCCAGATCCCCCACATGTCTCTACAGAAGTTAAGGCTTCAAAGAGGAACACACACACCTCTTCCCAAGGAAAACATTTGCTTTTATGTTCTGCCTGCCAGGAGAAGCAGTGGAAAATAAATGCTCCGTGGAAGACAGTGGTGCTGTCCTCTTCATCCCCATCAAGGCTTGGGGAGGGAAGACAATAATACACAATAATACACGGGAAAGCTGCCAGGAATCCTCTAAGGTGAAATTGTGGCCTAAGAAAGTCTTCCACAACTCAAACCAACCTCTGCTTCTGGCCTAGTTCTGAGCAGCTCAATGGCTGCCACGACATCGTCTGTGGTATTAGAGGTTAAAGGTAACAAAAACAAACTGGGTGATATTTCTTTCACCTCACCTGTTGGTTTTATTTCAGGATGTCTTAGAGAATTTTGTCACTGCTTTATAATTTAACAAATCTAGCATTATTTGGGCCACAGTAATTGATGCAGGACTCATCTCTTCAGTCAGTTTATAAAAACATTCACCGAGATCATATTAAAAATATTTTTTATTTTCATCAGCCTTTGAGTTCTTTTTGCCTTGTCTTCTTTTCTCCCCTGCATTTGAACTATCATTACCCACTACATTAATAATGTATCATCAGACTTTACCCAATTTGCAGTATTCAGTAAATTTAGTGCCAGGGCTGTGCTCTAAGTCACTCCTTGCACAACAGCCACATTTATAACTGTGACACTTCTGTCACAGACCAAGGACTGCTCTCATGAGGATTTACACTCACACCTCCAAACAGCTCCATTTAAAGATAAGGGATCAAAAATGGCAAGCACTTCAGTGAAGGAATCACAGAATACATATCAAGGTTTCTCATGTTTCTTGAATTTATGGCTTGAAGTTTATTTTTCTCTCAATTCAGGTATGCAGAGAAGGGCAAGAAAAAGTAACCTCTCTATTCCTGTGGAAAACTCTTCACAAAACAGAAACAGCTTCAAGGGTTATGGCAGAGTTCAAGAGCCTGGAGTGAAGCTCAGGGAAATATCATTGAGTTTACAAGTTTTAGACTTCATGAGCAGACCATGTTACCCTGACCTAGAGAAGGTGATCTCACTTGTAAGAGACTGAACACAGTTTTAGGTGAAAAGCCTGTCATGGGGGAGGAAAAAAAAAAAAAAAAGAAAAGAAAAAAACCAAACCAAACAAAAACTACCAAAAAATTGAAGTCTTCACTTTCCATACAATCAAAATTACTTTTATTCAATTGACTTATGGAAATAGATTTATTTACAGTGGAGGATGAAATAGGCACAGGAGTTGTGCCTTTCCAAGACACCAAAGCCCTGGACATCATTTATTTTTGTCCAAGCGGGGTTTGAAACACCCATCATTGTCATCACTGGATCACAGAAAGTTCAGAGAGAATTAAGAGATTTCCATATTTTATTTATTAAAATAATTTAAATACTGAGATATCAAGTCTGTTAACTAAAAAAAAAAAAAAAAGACCTATAAAGGCAAAAAATAAAAAAGCAATGAAATAGAAAGGAAACTCAAAAGAAACACTGAGTTAATTTTACATTACATCAAATCTTTACTCACTATAATGATTAGCTGGATACAACTCAAAGTCACTTTTTAATCCAGAATACCAGAGCCATACAATTTAATATAATTTCTAGCCATGCAGTGACTTTGTATCATACATAGCAAGATATTTCATGCTCTGTAGAGTACAAAATGTAGGTCAGGACCCACAGGCTATAGTCAAGCTATGCTGCTGTGAGTTTAACATATTATTCTTTTGGGAAAATAATGAAACCATTTAATTTTACCCACACAAACCAATGATCTTCAAACATTTCATTTTCCTAAGAGCAAAAGGAGACCAACACCTGATTGGTGTGAAAGTCACCCACCAGATGCAAAAAGTTTTCAGTAGGGAAGCAAGTGCGAAATGCTGAAGTTTTGCCTTGCTTGTAAATGAAAGTTGTTAAAGTGGGTCCAGAAAATGGCAACTGAGGCCAAAAGCTGACAGTCAGTTCATCCACCTGTATGCTGTGGTCTGCCTTCACTTACCAAATCAAAGACTTGAGGTCAAAAGAGTGGTGGAAATCACAGAATCATGGAATGGTTTGGGCTGGGAGGGACCCTAAAGCCCTGTCCAGCCTGGCCTTGGGCACTTCCAGGGACCCAGGGGCAGCCACAGCCACCCTGGGCACCCTGTGCCAGGGCCTCTCCACCCTCACAGGGAAGAATTTTTTTAAATATCCAATCTAAACCTGCTCTCTTTCTGTCAGAAGCATTTTCCCTCATCCTGTCACTACACAGTCTCGTAAGTAAATAAATAAATGAAATGGAAAATGGGGGGAGCAGCAAAATTCAGACCACCTCATGCAGTGCAATTTATTTGTTAACACATGAATATTGCAGCTCTTGGTTGGACAAATGACAATGTTTAAATGCTGGAAATGTTCTGTATATTGGCAATAAGCCCTGCCCACTTGTGGTCTTACCTGCAGTGTCTCACCTCTCTGACAAACATCTCCAACAATAAGCACAGCAGAACTTGCACATGGGTCAGTTTGTATTAACCTTGCACTTCAGGAAAACACTCATTTCTTTCAATAGCTTTCTGCCAGAAAATTGGTGATGCAGTAGTTAAAGCAGCAAGCCCTGTACTCAATAACCAGCTTTGACAGGAAGGATGCTGCTCCATCTTACAGCACACAATTTCAGCCTGGCTTCTCCAGGGATGACAGCTCAAGGGAGAAAACATCCAGAACAGGAAGGTTTCCATGAGAATTAACACTGGGACCTGCCTCTGAAGTTCTGTTTAATGTTCCTCTCTCCCCACCATTTATATATGGATACACTGAATATTTCCTGTACCTGTGAAGATCTCAGGGGGCAAAGATGTGCACAGCTGCACCCCAAAGTCACGTTGTATCAGGGGAAATATTTTAAAGATTTATTTTATGCTGTTTGTAGCTGCAGCACATTTGCACAAAACACCAAATAACAAACAATGTGTCCTTAGTTAATCAGCACTACTCCTCTACACAGCAGGAGCAGAATATACAGTATTTATTCTATCACACCAATACAGAAAGATGGCAAATAACACCTTGGGTGTGGATTAGTATGCAATATCTCCAATGCTGCCTATGCAAAATTACTTTGGCCTATTACTTCACCAGCCATAGTTAAACTCATGTGCACTGCAGACAATTTCAGACTACCTAAATCAGTAAAATCAGCCCAAAAACCACTGCACACAAACTTGCAGCCACACTGTTTACCAGATAAGCTGCTTTTTTGGCCTGACAAAGGTTGTTTGTCAGCTTTTCTTCTTCCTAGCACCCAAAAATGCTTGAAACCTCCTGGATTATGCCATCACTGTGCCTGTCTTCACATGGGTCACACAAGTTGAGCCATGCAACAGTAATCAGCAAAAAGATGGGGCACTAAGGGAATTTTCACTACAGATGACACATTCAGATCCTGATTCATATTCCTCACCTGAATCAAGCAGATGCACTACAATCTAGATAACCCCCCTCTGGTGAATGCTCAATTTAATCATCAAGCTACTCATTGGTGAGAAAATCCTCTTCAAAAGACCTTACACTGGCGTTAATTTCTAATGGAAAAAATTAACAAAGGAATTGAGGTGTGCAGAGTGAACCTTATGAAAAAGGTCTGCTTGAATATATAAGATTAAAAGTTAGGTAGCCTCTTTTGTGCTGATAACCACTGAAAAACATAAATGGAAAACAGAAACCTGTGTAAGTAATGGAAAACAGTTGAGTTCAACATTCTACCATCAATAATAAGACATAATATTTGTCTTTTTCTTTTAGTCATAAGATGAGCATAAACCAGCAGTGGTGCAGATTATCACTGGAAAACATAAATGAGAGACCATAAATGTAACTAAGAAAGGCACTGATCACAGAGACAGGAAAATTTATCCTCTACTTGACTCTCAAAAGGATTTATATTTCAACTAATTTCCAATGTTTATAAGAAATCCCATAGAAAAGAGATTATAGGAGAAAAGAAAACATTCAAAAAAACAGATGGTTGCATGTTCTCTTTTTCTTCAGCTAATGGTTAAATTCAGATACCTTTGGGATTCAAAGCTTTTGGGCACAGACTTGTTAGACAGCATTGGCTGGCTGCTTATGAGACCTTGTCACATGAAATGTAAAAGGCCTTCCTCCAGGTGTTTCAGCCAAACATTGCAGCACATCCTGGCCATCAGATGAAGTTAAGCATGTTGCTCTTTGGCCATTAAAATGAGCAAGCTTCCCAATCCATCCACTCAGTAATTTAAAGCCACTTCATTACAGCAGTGCCTTTTAAAAAGTAATAATATTATGAGTGCTTCTAGTTAAACTATTAGGTTTGTCCCTTCTTCCAATTAAATTTACTCACTTATAAAGAAGACATAAGCACATCTGAAACTGAAATTATCCTTGTCCTAGGAACATTTATACAGTTCCTTTTCTGAGAATGGATTTTAACACTTCAACAAGAAAAATCTGCTCATGTGAAGATAAAATTCAACACCAGAGCAGCATGAACATGTGCAAGGTCACTGTTCTTCTGTGATTCAGTCAGAGCACTGCAAATTATTTGTCTAATGTGCAAAATGCTGAGGTGCTAATGGCAAGATTCTTAACACTCTTAAGCACAGCAAAAGTAGATCTCCAGCTTCCTTAGTCTGTGAGCCACAAACTGCAGGCAGATCATTGTCATGTACCCTTAAAAATGTCACTTACATAGACATCAGTCCTCAGGACACACCCAATGTTTTGACCATTTTCTGAAAGTACAAATTTTAAGTTTAAAGCCAAACAAGAATAAAACACGAAAAAAAATGTGGAAAAAAAAAAAGAAATAAAAGGAATGCTTGAGGTAGGTGCTGGTTTTATTCTGATTCATTCTGAAAGATTAAGAAAGACTGAGGACGTTAAAATGCTTTAACAAATAAGCTGTACACACATGAATCCCATTTCATAGAATCCTGGAATCCACAGAAGGGACATTAAAGAACATCTTATTCCAACTCTCCTGCCATGGGCAGGGACACCTCCCACTGTCCCAGGCTGCTCCAAGCCCCAATGTCCAACCTGGCCTTGGGCACTGCCAGGGATCCAGGGGCAGCCACAGCTGCTCTGGGCACCCTGTGCCCGGGCCTCCCCACCCTCACAGGGAACAATTTCTTCTTGATACCTGATCCAAATCAACCCTCTGCCAGTTTGAGGCCATTCCCCCTTGTCCTGCCCCTCCATCCCTTGTCTCCAGCTCTCCTGGGAGGGGCCCTGGAGCCTTCTCCTCCCCAGGGGAACACTCCCAGCTTTTCCAGCCTGAGTCCAGAGCAAAAGTGCTCCAGACTTCAGAACAACTCTGTGGACACATTCCAGCAGGTCCACATCCTACTTATGTTGGGGAATTTTAAGTTTCCAGGTCTTTTTCTGCTGTTTCTTTAATAAAAGCACCCTAAAAACAAGTATCTGAAGAAAAAACCTTAATTCCTGTACTTTGAATAGTCTTGTCTTCACTCTTACTGCATTATGTCAACCCCAACCTAAAAGCTTTTTTGCATTTAAGAATGTTACTTTATCCCATTTCCTTCCTAATCCAGGTGGGCTCTGTGCCACACACATTGCACTCAACACTTGGACACAAACGCATTTGCTCAAAACAGCGTCAGCTATGTATGTATATTTATTTCACATGTCAAACACACTTAAATTCACAGAATAATTTGCTAAAAAGATAATCACATGAGATCACAAAAAATTAATGGTTAGTATCTGAAGACCTGACAGCATAAATAGAGAGAACTGCTCTTAGGAATGTAAGTATTTTTTTAATGACTTAAAGTGCCAGAGGAACTCCAGACATGCTTTAAAGGAAAGAATTTTTCTTCCAGGATTTTTCAAAGCAGGATTAGCTTCATTTTACAACAAAGGGTGCTGATGTGAAGGACACTAAATGACCAGAAAATTTCTCATCACTACTCAAAGTAGTAACCAGTAACAAAGACAGTTACAGAATCCACTTCTTCTGTACTTTGAGCTCCCATTCAAAATAATGATTTATCCCTTGCGAACATTAATGGGGATGGGGGGAATTTAAAAATCGAGCATTAAAAATGCAGGCAACAACAAACAGCAGAACTCAGATTTTTCAAGAGGCAAACAGCTTCTGCCTTGACTGAAGACACAATTTCATTCAATGTGTTATAAATCAAACACACAGAAGTTTGCCTACATCCCTACATAAACTAAACACTATATATAACTGATGGATTTGCATCAATAGATGGAGTTCAAATAGTCAAACACAAAATCAAGTGGGCCCCGTTGGTCCAGAGCTTTGTTGGTCCTGCCTGTACTTCAGGCAGTCTACAGCAATGATGATTAGATAGAATTTATAATCTCAAGTCCTAAAGTAGTACTTACAAATTAATTGCTAAGTTGATATATATATATATATATATATTTTTTTTTTTTCTTTCTGGACATGTTAGAATTAAAATACTGGGGAGGTGGAGGTGACTCACCTACAGAAAATGTGGCTTTGGTGCAGCCTGAAAAAGTCAACAACCAAGTCAGCTGTTGATACAAGCAAGGAAGATCTGCTGACTGCAGCACAGTTGGGGCTGCATTCATTACATGTCTGTGTAATTATTGTCTAATATTATACAAATGCCTATCTTTATAAGCAGAAACTGGGATTCTCACAGCTCTATTACTCTGTGATTTATAGGACTCAGTTATTCTACCTAAGAATAAAGAAAAAGCAAACTGACAATCAGCTTATTCCAAGCTGTTCCAATTATGGAGCCACTTGATTTCAAGCATGAATAGCTGGAATAGGATATAAGAAAAGTGCTGGAATGGAAGCAGCTGTTGACAGGCTCCCACTTAGGGGAAATAGGAAACATGTCTACGCTTTTGGGGTATTGTTATGAAACAGCCACTCCAGTCTCCAGAGTGTTTTTCAGGGTTCCAGAGAAATATTGGAAGGCTCAAACTTTCTTTTCTCCAGGGTTTCTATTGGACGACATTCATTCAAATTCAAACACTCCAATAAACAAGCAGGCAAGCAGAGTTAGTCACAAGTCCTCAAGGTACAACAAACCATGAGCGTTTAGTATTTCAAAACTATTAAACTCAGCACAGATTCATTCTTTACTGTAACATAATGATTAATTACTCTCTTTTTCTTTTTTTGCACTGTTATGAATACCTTTAAAGACAAATTTCTTTACACAATAATCATTATCAACCACTTTTCATTAAAGACCTCTCTGGCTATCCAACAGACGAACTTTTCCTTATTCCTTTATATCATTTATTATTCCACACCCTTGTGACCAACATTAATTTAAGCAGTTATGTAATAAACAGATATGTTAAAACACATTTTAACAGAAACTTTAGTTCAATATTAGGCATGTTTTGAGACCAAGGCATCCACATTTTAAAGAAATAGGGATAGCAGGTAATATGCACAGAAACAGGCATTGAGAAAACTACTTTATAACCAGTAGAATACTTTGCTAATAAATATGTTTACTGTCCCTCTGATTATAAAGTATCTCTGATGATGTTTTTCTCAGTTATTTTTTACTCTATGACTGCACAACGCCAGGCATGAGGGGGTTTTGATCTCAGCTGGGGCCTCTCAGCACCATCATCACATCAACCTCAACAGTGGTGCCCCAAGTGCTCTCAGGATCAGTAAAAGATAAATTTGTGGATATGTATTTTTTCTGTTTCCTGAACCTTGGGGACCTCCTCACCTTGATTTCCTGAAAAGATACCATTTTAAATGTGCTTGTTTATCAACAAAATAACAAACATTATTTATCCTTAAAAAGCTCCTATCCAAGATTCTCAAAGTAGGAGAAAATGACCCTTACAGTACACTAATGAAGCACATTAGGAAAGAATCACTGAGCTGGTTGGCAGCTGGATGAACCTAAAGAGAATGATTTTCCAAATATTATCAGTAGGAGAGATGGAATAATGAAACCGTTTCTATTTCTGAAATAAAATACGTGGAAGTTGTGTTTTTATCTCCTATCTATAGTAAGATTTTTGATATGTTTTTATTTACAGCTTTTGTGAAAGATTGCTTAAAATTATTGAAGTATTACACACTATTACTTCAATGAGTTCTTCACTAAAAAATTGCATTGACATAACGAATTCATAAATGTAAAAGTGAATTAAATTTCTGTTGGTTTTGGCCAGGGTACATAAAACCATCAAGCCAGAGAAAGCAGAAAGTGTTTTTAAATAATATAAAAATGTAAAAACATTCTTCAAAATGACTACTCCTAAATTTTGTCTATGAGCATCACAGTCAGGCTCTTATTTGCTCAAAATCCTGATGTTGAATGTTAATACCAATGTTTAAGTCAAAGGGTATTTGTCAATCCAGAAGAAATTTTGTAATTTTGGTGATGGCAGCCTCAGCATCTGTGTTCCAGGTATCTTCTAACAGTCCACTGAATAACATTACTGGCAGTGGAAATTTTTAAACAACATAATTTTCTATTGGAAGAGAAAATACATGGTGTTTTCCATGAAAGTCCTTTGACTGCTAATTTTAAGCACCCATTAAAATGATTTTTTATCTCATGTTTGAAGCTTCCATGTTGATAATGTTAATCACACTTTTTCCATTTATTTAAATTTGTTTCCATTTTTCAATGACTTTGCAGTAGATATTTTCTTTGATTTGTTATTTAATTGATTCAAAGAAAGAAACACCAGGTAGAACATTTGTAATGTATTTTTCATTTTCTATTATATGTATTGATTTAGGTATTTACTGTGATTTATTTATTTTGGCAACAAAGGACTTATTGATAAATTTGCTCTGTAACATTGAAGAGCAAGTCAAGAAATGAATTTCTATTGTATTAACTTAATAAGTTTAAGATCCTTTTGTTCTTATATAAACTTCTGAAAACCATTATAAGATTAAAAGATAAAATCTGTATAAATTTAGAAATCACAGATCTAAATACAAAGACCTCATTGGGAACAATCTTTAGAATTTATTCTGAGTTGTCAGGGCTCAAACAAACATCTTGGTGTCGTTCATAAGGGAAACAACTTTGGTTTCCATTTCTAGATGTGCTGCTCAGTCTTGACTGCCTCATGCTTTCCTAGGGTGGGTTAGCAATGGATTTCCTGCCAAGAAATTTCCCAAAATCCTACAGAAAGACTAATGTGCACATAAGTTAGCAGGATACATTGGCATATGGTAGCAACAGCTAATAGAAGGACGAGGAAAAAATGCAAATAAGAAATATATAATAAGGTTGGGTATGTATATTGAGTAATTCTTGTGAAACACTGAGAGCACTAAGAAAACAAACTTAAAATTAATAGTGCCTCTCTCCTTTTGCCCTAAAGTGAGACTTCATTTTACTGATTTCATATCCCTACCAAAATGTTTTCAATCTAAAACGGCTTTCTGGTCATAAATAAATAATTTTGCAAAACAGAAATGGCATTAAGCTTAGAACTTGAGAGGAACTTGAAAAAAGACATGCTGGACTTTCCCAAAGTCCTTCCAGTCACTCTGCAAGGCAGCAAGACAAGCGCTTTCTCCCACTTAAAGTAGAAATAAAAGCTGCAAGACTCATTCGAGAAGTCACTTGAGTACAGCTACTGCACAGAGACATTTTACCTTCAAATTTCTCCTCCCATGGCCACCACTCATTCAGACTGCAGCCAGCTGTCTGACATCCTTCTTTCTGCTAGCTCCTCGTGAGGCATCCCTGGAAGTCAAACTCTCCCACTGTTACAAGCCATCTTTGTCCCCCTTCACTCGGTTATAATGCACTGGTGGATTGCAGGAGCTGCCAAGGAGCTAAAGGAGCCTTCTGGAACAAAGCAAAACTCCCATGGGCTTGTATATAGATGGGCACTGGGTTGGAATAACTCAAGGTGCGAATATAAACCGTGGAATCAAAACCAGCAGAGAAAAATCAAGTTATTTTCTTATTTCTTTAGGAGCTGCCTAAAAAAAAAATATTTACCTGCAGAAAATGAGTAGGTGTCATACAAAAACCTGTGTATTCCTTCAAATCACCTGCTGCAACACATCAGGCTACTGCTGGTGGGTGGTACCTACACAGGGAAAATGGCAAAGGGGGGCACTGCCTATTCAGATGGATTTGGATGGGCTGGAGAACCAGGCTGCTTGGGAAGCTCGTGGAGCTCAGCACAGGTGAAGGCAAAGCCTTGGATCTGGGATGGAACAGCCTCATACAGCACAGGCTGGGCAGTGACCTGGTGAACAACAGGGTGCTCATTCTCTCTCCATTGCTCTGCAGGTCCACACAACAGCTGGTTTTTCTCTGCTGGATACTTTTCCTGCTCGCTTTGCCACCTCTGGACCTGGTTATATCCTGCTCCCCAGCTCGTTGTCCCTTAACAACCACTCATTGACAAAACACTCGAGTCATTTACAGCTCTGGGGCCTCTGGTGCTCATCCTGTGCTTGATCATGGTCAGCCTGGAGAACACCAAGGTGGAGGTGACAGCATGTCCTCAGATAACCACACAGCAGAAATAAATCCACCAACCTTCAATTTCAGTAATTTCACTAACTTAAAATGAAGCTTTTTTTGGAGCCTCTCTGAAGTCAGCCTTAAGCTATCAAGCTACATTCATCCACTACAGAAAGTTTTCCAGCCCAGGAAATTAACTTATTCTGGCATCATATTTGAGGTGATGCTATAATCATTCTCTTCCTTGCATAAAGTGTGGCTGATTACAAAATCCTGATTACAAGGGTAAGCAAGAACTGAGGGCACTGCCTATCCTCATGTGCCACAGCCTAAAAAGATCTCTGAACACACGAATCTATCAGGACTGGTAATTGCAAGGAATGGATGAGTCTGGCTACACTGGATGTAACAAGGACAATATTTACCTAACTCTACTTTCTTAAAGAGAGGCACGAGAACAAAACCCTGCTTGTGAAAGAAATAGAAAAATAATATATGAATGTTGGAAAAAAATGATTTCAAAATCTAATTTCTCCTGTGAAAAAGAGGTGAGGGTTGGGGTTTTCTGTTTATTTTCTCCACTTCTAACCAAAACTGAGGGTTCAAAACATATAAACTGTTCCAATAGGAAACTTGAATCATAGCAGAGCATTTTGTTGCAGGTGATGCCATCTGTAAGATTTTCTCTCATCTACTTTGGAATTGAAAATTCTGTTGAGACTTGTGTAGTGACTTAGGATCTCAGTTTGATACAGTGTACTCCAGAGGCATTAAAGATTGGGCTGTTTTCCCATATGCTAAGATAAATTTCATTCAAGTTTCAATTTGCTATAAGGTTTTCTTGAAGTATCACAAAGGTTTTTTAGTCCTCCTTTCACAAAGTACATCTGACATGAGTATGATTAGAAAAACACAAACAGGCCCATCTGTACACGTAGAAGTCACTGTCAATTTCAGATTCAACAAAATTTCATCACTTATAAATTCTAACTGATAGTTTTCTTGCATGTGAAGGGAGAACCAGCTAGCTCTGATCTGCTACTTCTCACGCCAGAGCTGTTTATCATGACAAAACATCATATTAAATAAAGGTAATTATTTACTTTCTACAAAATACAAACAAGAACTTTCCTTCAACAAGAAATTAATCCAACTTCTCACACCTGAAACTGTAAAACACAGAGGATTTTGTTTAAAAAAAATCTCTTTTTCGGAAAGTTTTTAAAAGCACACCAGAGCATTCTTTTTTTCTGTGTGGCATTGCCACAAAACAAAGCTGCCTGTGTACTTAGCAAAAGAATAGTCAGGAAAAATCAGTCCACGGAAATAAATAGTATTTCTTTTATAAAATAGGGGATTTGTGTTTTTTTTTTTTTTTTAGACAGGCAGAATCCAGAGCAAAGTGTGCTGTAGAGCTTTTGTCAGTGCTTATTTCAAATCACCTGAATAGCTCATCACAGCTCTGGCAGTCCGAGGCAGCAGAACTATTCCAACAGTTTGCTCCCCCCTTTGTACCAGGCAGCACTGCCATGCATTTTGTACAGTCCACTCTTTTACAAGTGCAGTTAGTAGATAATAACTCCAGCTGGCTAAAGGTAACAATGCCTTTTCCCCATCATGTGTCCATGAAGATAACAATCACACTGGGCCAAATTAGGAACTCTGCCATAAATAGCCCACAAGTCTCACTATTCCAGCTCTTCCGTGTGCTGGGTTTCTTTAATAAATTCAGAAGTTTCCCACCATTTGTGTCAAATGCAATATTTCAAAGGAGCCCTGGACTACAGAGCAGAGCTCCAAAAGGGAAATACACTTCCCTGTGCAGAGAGGAAACCGAGCCTGCCTAGTGCAGCCCGAGCTGTACTTTGATGTAGCTTTATGCACTCCTCTCTTTCATTTACCCGAAGTTAACCAACTGATAAACAGAAAAAATGTATCCAGGAAACCAAAGATTATTCACCGGGGAGAACAAATTACAAAACTGTTCTTCATGCCCGGTAATCACTTAAATCACAAACCATTAGCAGCGATCACATTGATCACTGAAAACAACTCTCAGCCCCAAGAAGCAGCCACGGTACTCCCTCAGAATGCAGACTATTAGCAAGTGTGTGATTTAGTACTGCTAATAAATAATGATTTCAAATGGCTACTTAAAAATAGTATTGATGGCCGCTTTACTGTGAAGCTTTGACTACAGAACAAAGCAGGATTTTGACAAAACCACTGCAGAGAAGCTCCATAAATAATAAAGGTGTGGTAAGAATTTGGTGTACAATACATACTGCAAGGACTTCGAAGGAAATATATTGATAAATATAAATATATATTGAGAGATAAAAACAATCAACTGCAATTTGTGAATTAAATGTTTCACCTGAACATCATAAAGTACTGGTGATCAAATCACTGTTTAATAAACTGCCAAGATGCATGAAGATACACATGTGAAATTTCATATTCACTTCAGAATCTGAAGAATCCAGAGGGGACAGCCACTGCCATTCATTTCCAGGGTATAAAGAGGCTTCTTAGGATTTTGAGGAGTATCCAATGAGATCCTCCCCAGACAACCTTGAGAAATTCCATTTCTTTGCATTACTGACTTTTTGTGTTGTTTAAATTGCTGGAATAATGGATCTGTAAGGAATCCAAAAAGATTACTAGAATTTTTAACATAACATCAAAGCTTTCGTCCCTTCTGTGCCTCACCCCTGTTTGTGGTGCCTAGAGCATCCATCTCTGCAGTGGGTACCCTGTGCAAGTGCTTGAACTTAATAGCAACACACTTGATCAAAAAGGAAAGCAAGAAAATGGGCCTCAGGATAAGCCAACATAAATAACTACAACTAGAAATGAAAAAATGGGAGGAAAAAAGGTCAGAAGAGAAAAAATAGCAATAACTGATAAGAAACACTATCTGAAACCAGCTGGAATAACTACACTAAACATAGCATCTTCTTTTCTATGTCTTTGAATACTTTTAAGTACTTTAAATGTAGGTCTGCCTTTCCTGCAACCCACCAGCTACAACAGATATAAATGAGCTGACATCATTTAGCAATATGGTGTTTGAATGCTATGTTCAGTCACATGGATATAAAAGAAAATAAAGATATAACACATCAAGTTTGCAGACCATAAAATAGTCTCTGAGAGTAAAAACATGGAAACAAGTGGCTAAGATGCAGAAAGTCCTACGAGTTCATAAATAATAATCATAGGAATCAAAGCCTAATTTAGTGCCTTTGACGTTTCTGTTATCTGATCCTGGTCCTAGCCTGCTCCACAGAAAACCAGAATTTAATATTAAAGATAAAACCAATAGCCTCCTATAACCACATTAAGTCAAATTAAATTTGTATTTCTGTTCTTCCTGGTATGCAGCCATTTGTTAGAGTGAGCAGTTAGAACAGCCATGGCTGAACACATGGCAGTCATTCTCTGACCTTTGTAGCGCTGGCAGAACAAGCTGGTGACAGAAACAGACACCCAGTAGCTCTGTAATCTGCCCAGAACCTCTGACCTGGACTGCAGGAAGCACCCAGAGCTGCCCTGCCGCAGACAGCAGGAGAGGCAGGAGGAGAAGCCCTTTGGGAGAGCACAGACGAGCCCAGCCAGGTGCAGTCCAGCCCCCAAGCACCACACTCGCTGCATTAGGTTTGCCCGTGTCCCTTTGTGTCTGCTCATGGGTTACCTGCCCAGGAGCTTCTTCAATCCCTTTCTGAACCAGCTGACCCCACCTTTCTCCAAAACCTCCTATGTCAAGAGATTGCTCAATTTTTCCATGCAGAAGTACTTTATAGAATGTGCCCAGAGAGGCTGTGGCTGCCCCGGCCCTGGCAGAGTCCAAGGTTGGATGGAGCTCTGAGCAACCCGGTCTAGGAGGACATGGAACAGGGGAGTTGGAACAAGATGAGCTTTAAGGTGCCTTCCCACCCAAACCACTCTGTGATTTAAACTGATGTCCTGCCAGTTTTACTTAGTACCTCCAGCTCTGTTACTTCGATTTGTTGAGCAAGACTCCTGTATTTTACTTCACTCACTGCTTTTATGATTCCATAATCCTCAGTTTTCCCCACTGCAACCTTCTGCTCTCCAAAGTGGAGAATTTCAGCCTTTTTAGCCTTTATCTACAAAGAGACTTCTTCCATCCTCTGAATTATTTTATCAGTGATCTTCCATACCCTAACTTTACTGTGTCCTTCTTAGAACACTCAAGATACGAGCAGAAGGTTTTAAATAGCCTTTATCTTTTCTCAATACTTTTCCTGATAATGCCAAAGTCTTTTTGAGAACAGGTATTCACTGAGCCAGCGATTTCACAAACTGTTAGCAGCGACTAAGTTCTGCTTTCTGAAATCTGTCAGCATCTTATCAGGTTTAGATAAGAATTTTTTTCCTCCAGATTCATTACATTAAATTTATCTACACTGAAACTCATATGGCACTTTTTGCTCATTCCTTACACTCTGTGTAGTCCTTTTGGCACAGCATTAGACTACCCAAAAGAGCTTGTTCATCTGCAGCCTTGGAGACTTCCCTGCATACAAAATCACTAGAATTTAATTTTCTCCTTTGCAATTCAGCCTGTTTCTCTGCTAATTTTTATGAAAGGCGCCCACTGAAGTCTTCAGCATTTTCCACAATTATGGATATTGATTAGATTATGTTTGGATTGGAAATGACTTTTGAGCTATCTGCCTGGTACTTAGGCTACTAGAACCAGCTATAACTCGTCCTTAGCTAACATTAAGTGCTGAAAACAACCACAGTACTTTAGACATCTCCCAGCTCTTAGTTTGCACCTCAAAGAGGAATGAAGTGATGATGTGTGGAGCTTTTCCCAAAGGCTGAAATGTGGTAAAAGTGAGGCCTCAAAAATAACTGAGGTTGGGTCAAGGCAGAGGCAAATTATTTAGTTGAATATCTAAATTGTACCTATCCCAGCATCTCCAATGAGGAAATCAGTCAAGGTCTGTCAGCCCAAAATTTTCTAAGTACACTTTTTCTTGGTCTTTTCTGGATATTTGAAAACATCTACAATGGATACATTTAAGACTGGAGTAGGTGAAAACATAATTTTTGAGAGAAAGTTCAGATTTTTCAATTGGGTAAGTAAATTCTATTAATTTCACTCCCTACTTTTTTTTTTTTGTTGTTGTTGTTTTTTTTTTTTTTTTTTGTCCTGTCCATGCTTTGATTTTTAAAGAGCTTTTGATTTTATTTTTTGTTTATTTGTTTCCTGGGAGTTTTTTGAGGGGGAGGAAGAAACTTTATTAATCACATATGAATCACTGCAATACTTAACACTTCAAAATTTTTGAATGTCTTCATTCAGTGAAGGAAAAACAGTATTACAGGCAAGATTTTAACCCCTCAGACATTCTCAACAGTGGCTGATGTAGAAACCCAGACCAAAACCAACTTCTCATACCTAATTTAGTCCCCTGGATGCATAAAAGTGCCACTACTTTTATGTTTTCCATGGATTTGGGAATACAGACAGTTTTTTTCCCCTGGACTACAGGTAAACAAGTGCCCAGTGAGTGACAGAACAGACACCAGATAACAATAACTGCGTGTTCTGTCAGGAGCAGCAACAACTAATTAAATAAATTTCCTGGTGATCAAAGGTCAGTAGTAATGCTAAGTGACTTTGAGCTCATTTATATTAAATCTTGGTGAATAAATATAGAACAGTATGAGTCTCTTAAAAGAACACCTGCACACCCCCATCCTGACAAGAAAGCTTTCCCTGATCACGGGAAGACAGTGCGGAGACTCGTGCACTTGGAAAACCCTGGATGAAACACAAACCTCTTTGCCATTACAGCACAACACATCTTCTCAGAAGGTTTTTTTTCATCTTCTGGATGCTGTAAAACTCTCTTGTGTAGAGCAAAATGCCCTAAGGCCCTGGGAGTTTGGCAGTGATTCATTCCTGTGGTACGGCTTTGTTGTCTGTGACTGCAGAATCAAGCAGGGATCACTCCTGCCGACAGGGTCTCCTTGTTATTGTTTTGTACAAGGGATGAGTCTGCTGCTAAAAAAGGGGCAGCTCCCAAGCTACCCAGTTTAAGAGATTGCTCTACATTGGATGTTAACGCTCTAAGTTTTTGATAGAAGGTAATCATCCTTCAATTCAATAATGCAGCGGGGTTACCACTAACGAAGAAAAATAAATACAAGCATGAAAGCGTACATTGAAATATAGGTGCCAGCTTTCCATCAATACAATGCAAGTCCAATTCTATAGACATTTCTGTGTCTTACGACTGTTCCTGCCTTTTTTTTTTTAATTGATAGTGGACAGGTTCTTCCAGAAAGCAAGAAGCAGACAGTAAACATTGCATTTCTTCACAGCTCATCAGCTTCATATAATTTTATATTTCTACTCCAGAAGCATCATTTTATTCATGAGGCATAAACAGCAACCAGAAAACAACCACCACTGGTAGGATGGCATCCAGTAGTGGGACCAAAGCAGAGCAAGAATCCTGTGAAGAAATGGTACCCCTACTCATGAGAAACCCTCCCAAAGTCTTTGGGATTTCCCAGGTAATGAAATATTGGGCTGAAATGCTGCCACTTTCTTCTGGAATGCCCACAAGGCACCACTAAGGCCAAACAGATGAGTTGACCATTGCTCAAATTCTGCTAAAAACACTGGGGGAAAAAAAAAAAAAAATCAAACAAAAATTGAAGCAATTGAAGCTTAAAAAAATAGTCAAATATAACGTGTATTCATTGTCATCTATCTGTAAATGATAGCAGAATGAAATGTAGAGGCACTAATACTATATAAAAATCCCACACATAAACAAAGAATAAAGATAATTCTAATGTTTCAAAACTGGTCTTTACACTGAACCTGCGAGGACAGGGGGAAATATAAACATATAAACACTTTTCAGAACAATTAATTTTTTTCTTCTAGAATTTCATATTCCATCTTGAAAATTACACAGAGAAGGTGACTACTGAATTAACTTACAAAAGGCCATATCTTCTTCTCCCTCCATGAAACAATTTCAGTAAAACAGTTCTCCCAGAACTGCATGTTCTGCCAAAATAGTTTCATCTTCTTCCCCCAGACCCACAAAACGTCACATATTAGACAAATAAATAGATTTAAAAATACAAAATCAACAAGAGGAAGTTTACACTTCCACAAAATATGTTTATTAACCACACAAGAAGAATTATTCACGGGGGGAAAATTCATTTTAGAAAGCTGAAATTGAATTTCTTTTCCAGAATCTAATGCACTAAATCACTGAATTGTATTTTGGCTCAGGGCTAAATTGCACTGCAGGTAGACACTGCAATACTAATTCTAACTTGAAGTGCTGTTTTGAAAATTCTGTAGAGAGGCTGATAATTTTTAAGCAGAACTTTTAGAAATGGAGAAAATTTATTTGAATCTCACCTTCCTGCAGATGAAGCTCTGAGCCTCTCTACTGATGGACTAAACCACGGCTCCGTCACAGACTGCAATGTCCACCAGAATATTTCTAACTACAGCTGAGACAACTGGTGGAAAATTATGGTCAGGATCACTGCAATCAGCTCACAAGTCAGCCTCGTATTTATGGCCATCCCTCAACCATTGCTCATGGCATGACACCTTAACCAGCTGTATAAAGATGTCCCTGCTGGGAACAGCCACGGCAGCTGTGCATCCAACACTGCAGGGGACAGGGAAGGGAGGAACCCACCTCTGCCACAGCCAATTCCAATTATTGGTACTGCCTAACCTGCAAGGCTTGGAGATCTGCCTCATCGGATCTTTTTAAAACCTCTGCTTCCACTTTTCTGCTCTGTTCAAAGGTGAAGCCCTTTCTTCCATGGAGAGCATAAACGCTCTGTGGAAGGGAGCTCTGACCGTGGGAGCTCCTTGGAAAGGACATGGCACAATGATTTCTGTGGTCCTACACACAGCTACAGGCAGAATTTCAAATCAGGAATCAGGGCAAAAAGCAGTTCTCAGTCCTTGCCTAATTTCTAGTTTTTGTATTAGAAAATTAACTTAAGCTCTTTTTGGCCATCGCTGCAAGCTGGCACTTGGAGAATCACAGAATTGATGTTGGAAGTTGGAAAAGACTTTTAAGACCATCAAGTCTGACTGTTAACCAGCACTGCCAAGTCCAGCACCAAACCACATCCCCAGGTGCCACATCCACACAATCTTTTAAACACCTTCAGGGATGGTGACTGCCCTGGGCCACGCCTTTGCCAGGGACTGACAACCCTTTCCATGAAGAAATTTTTCCCTCAGATCCAATCTGAACTGCCCCTGGTGCAACTGGAGGCCATTTCCCCTTGATTTATCACTTGTTACCTGAGAGAAGAGTCTGACCCCCACCCGCCCCACACCCTCCTGCCAGCTGCAGAGCTGTTTACTATTGTCTCTCAAATAGAATTATACAGATCACAGTCCAAAAATGCCAAGACTTAAGTGAAACCACCATTCAAATCCATAGATTTGCGTTCCCACAGACTTCAGTGTGAATTGGATAAGAGAGAATTTTCAGACTGTTGTTATGCATGCTGTCATCTCATTGTCAAAGATGAAATGCCAGGCAAAAGTATATGAAGAATACTCTTGCAGAAGCAGAAAAAATATTTCCCCACTGCTTGAGAGAAAAGACCCTCCAGGCACTGATAGGGCTTAGTGTCAAGCTTTTGTTTTGGAAGGATTGCAAGGATTTAGATGGATTTTTTCATTGGGCAAAATTTAAGGCTTAAAAGAACGGATAAGTGAAACAGGACTCACAGTAATAAGCCTCTAAAATGTGGTTAAAATCTATTCCCCTTTTCCTTGTAGATTTTTCTATAATTTTTTAATCAGACTTTAAATTAGACATGGGTCTTTTTTGATCTTTCCCACTTTTGTTTTGTGTAACTTTACATTCATGACAGGAGTACATAAAGCAAATGAAAGAAGTTAACAGTGATGAAAACAAAGCAAGAAAACATTATTTATAAAGCTATAAAGCTCCATACAAGCCCTTCAGATCTTACTGGGGAAGGTGATATTTTATCTTTAGGAAACGTTAGAGCTGTATCAAACATTGATTGCTTCATGGATAGGATTTTATGGTCAGCTTTATTAGAAGTGTAAATGAGTTGCAGTGATGGGCTGGTTTATTTAGGAGAAAAAAAAAAAAAAAAAAAAGTCTTTCCCTAAAATCTATGCAAAGAAAATGAATCATAAAAAAGAGAATAAATATTCAAGTGGTAATCTCTAAAAATGAAGGTACATAAAAATGTTCTATTTGTATTAAAATGAAAATTCTGTGTTCAACAGCTGGAGCTTGTAAGAAAGGCGAGGAAACCCCCCTTAGGCAGAGAGGGAGCCCAGCGTGGAGCTTGGCAGCCCACGAGGTGCAGTGCAGCAGCCAGAAGGATCAGCAGTCCCAGTGCCAAGGCAGCTCAGCCACTGCCACCATCTCTGCTGGCTCCATGCTCGCATTTTAACCCTCCAAAAGGGGCTGGGCAGCTCCTCGCCTTGTACTGGCCAGGGGTTTACACTCCAAAAAGGTTAAAAGCAGGAGCAAAAATGTACACAACTCAGTATTTGATGCACACGTGTTTATCACATTGACACTTCTTCTGAGGAATGGTTTCTATTCACCTTAGGAGCATTAAATATTGTCTACAGGTTCTTTTTCAGTAACATTAGAGTTATGGGCCCTGGAGCAGGAATGCCATGAGCAGAGCTGGGATCAAAGCTGGTCTAATGACACCCTATCACTGCGCAGAAGTCAAAGAGCACCAACAGCATCACAGACTAGATAGCCACGAGATAATTAATTAGGTCTAGATAGCTACCCAGACCTAATTTGAGGCTATTAGAACATGGAAAACACATTATTAATGCCCATCTTTGTTACCACAAATTTTGCATCCCCATTAAATCTCATTATTAAAATCAGACAAGGGACAGGAAAAGGACGACTGCAGCAAACCCAGTCAGAGGAAGAAAAAAAAAAGCACATTTCCATTGTAAAGCACATACTCTCTCCAGCTGTCTTCCCTTCTGTGGTGCTAAAGTGCGACAGCACAAGGCTCCCCATGTTTAAAGTGAAGGGCTCGCTTCAAAAGATCCCAATTGTACTTGGAGAAAAATATGCAAGGAGGAGTTTAAGGAGAGGACTTCATAATATTATTCAGAGACTGATGTAATCCCTTCAGAATAAGTACATCAAATAATCTCTTCATTATGAAGATATAAATAGAGGGTAATTTCTCTCAAGATAAAAGTTAGTTTTAATGACTGTTCTTCCTCCTCAAGAGGAAAACACAATTTTACCTGAAATAAAGAATTAGACTATTAACAAAAAAAGGGGGATAAAGAACTAAACCAATCTAAATATCCTAAAAATGCACCACAAAAAGTAGGAAAAGCTATTTTACATGTTGCAAAGCAGACGCTATGAAAAGACTGTTCTAACCTTGACTTGAAAGTTAATGATATCGTAATCCTGGAGTTATTCTTAAAACATAAAAAAAGACACAGCCCCTGCATGGATCACTTGTGTCACTCTTGCTTCCCATGCTGGGACCAAATGCTAGACAGAATTAGTTTCACAACACAGTAATTCATAAGCCAGACAGTCCAACTGTGATCTATCTCTTCTGCAGCAATTATTTAAAGTCAGAGCAACTCTGCTGTGACGTAACACAAGAAATCGATGGCCCCCAAATCCATTCCCCAATTCCATGTGAAGGAGAAACATACATTTGTATTGCTGTTAAGGAGTTATTCTTATTTTTTCAATTTGCAAGGCTTGGAGTCTGTACTGACTCCTATAAGCCACTCCTAATGACTAAGCAATGGAAATAAAACTGCACAGCTTCAGTGGACTTTAGAAATGCACATTCCTCTTCCCCTCCCCTGAGCACTGTTTAATATGCAACTGCACTATAATGTTTCTTGTTAGGCAGACAGCTTAAAATTAGAATTGTGGGAGAAGTGATTGATGACCTGGGCTCCCACAGCCCTTTCAATGAAATATATTCCATTTCCATTTCAAAATATGTTTATTATGAATTATTGGTTTGTCATTGGACCTGATGAAAGTAAATTTACATGAGCAACTCAGACCTCTGCATGGGGAAACACTTTAATCAGGTAACCTTTTCCTCAGTGTTTTCCATACTTGATGGAAACAGACAACTGAGCTAGGATTTTATTCTTTGCATACAGAACTAGTTTATTGATTGAGCAATGCTTCCTTGTTTGGAAGCCACTTACTCAAAGTCAAAAAATGTTGTGACCTCAACCCCTTCTTCTCAGAATAAATCCTTAACATCAGTGTCTCAGGCGAGGCTTTACCCTATTTGTGCTAAAGGATGAAAAAGCACCTGAATATCGGATGAGAGAAGAAAATTTTTTCAAGATGTCCTTATAAAAAGAAAATTTTTCTGAATAGTCATTCAAGAAGAATCTGGTGGAAGATTTTGGGTAAAACATGCTTCAACTTCCAGAATTCCTGTTTTCTAAGCAGCTCTAGTCTGAGGTTTGCTAATCAAATCCAACAGAAGAAGAGAGAGCACATCCTGGTGAACAATCACTCCACTGCTGAGCCCACCCCTACTCCCTGGAGCACGAGGCCTCCCACCTTCCCCAGCACAGCTGTCACACTGCCTGTGCTGAGGAAACTGTGCCACAGCAGAATATGGCTTTTGTCACCACATCTCAGCCACCGAACGAGAGTTGTGTCATTTTATCAACAAAACAGAAGGAGGTTATGGAAATAAATGTCTTCCCCTGTCTTACACAGCAGGAGAAGGATGTGCAGGCAGGAAAGGCTTTTTAAAAGCAGTCACAGTTATCACTTCCCTCTTCACAGAGACTCTGAGGGACATTCAGTGACAGGGTGGGAGCATTCAACACACAAGAGCTCCTCAGCCATCACCTTAAACCCCCTCAGATTCCTGGCACCAGTTGTTAAATCAGCAGTTTGGCCGACCATAGATCTCATTTAACGTAGAAACCACTCCTTGCCAGAGTGTGATGAAATGATTTCAAGGCCTGTAGCAAATGATAACTTAGATTGCAATTAAAAGCATGCAGGAATCAGTAAAATGCTCCCTGTGGGGGAATTACAGGAGCTTCTAAAGTCTAAGGTCACTGCACACTATTGAAGGTCCACATCAGCACAAACATTGACACATCCTCATTTTCTTGATATTTTAACATAGGCTCCTGGAAACTCCCCATTGACCTACACCAGAAGGGGGAAAAAAAAAAAAAAGAATGCTCAGAGCATTTTTGTAAAGGACAATGTTATCATGTTCCTCATTTCACTAAAGAGTAAATGTAGTACCTCAGCTGAAATGAAAACAACTTAAAATGGAACATAAATGCTGGTGCTGCCACTAGCCACTGTTTGAAAACAGAAACAGCAGAATTGTGATACATTGCACAGTATCTTTCACATATGGGGATATTATTTTCATAAATGTATCCACATTTTCAATGTCCATCGTAAGTTAAAACTTAAATCCTAGTGGTAGAGGACAAAGCAGCAGGCCAGGGATTGATTTGTTATTAATTTGAGAAAAAAAAAAAATCTCAGTGCTACAATTAGTATATCTCACTGATAACTGCAAATATTCTCAGTCCTTTCTCCATGAGTCCCTCCAGTTTTGCTCATGTAGTGACAACCAACAGCTTGGTCAAACTGGTCCAGATTTGTTTTTTTTCAGTAAGATGCTCTTCAGTGGTCACTGTCAAACCCCTCACCCTACCTGTGAATCAATTCTAACTTAAGTCAGGCTTCTACTTCTTTTTCCTCCTTTTAGTCAGGCTCTACTGGTGTATTCAGCCACTTAAGAAAACTGGGGCCTCTTAAGCATCCACATGCTGAACTTCCTGCCAGTAAAAGTGATCTCAACCAGTTTGAGTGTCCTTTTGATTAAAATAAAATTGATAATGTAACAGTACTAGGGGGAAAAAAGCAACAGTCATCAAGTATGAAACTAACTCAGGAGAGAACTTCATGACTCAAACAATTTTTTCTTGAGCTACATCCAGGGCAACTTAAAAACTAAAACCAGTGCTTCTTGAACCTGAGGAATTCTAGGTCTGAATCCTACATCTGGCTGAACTAGGCTTTTATTTACCTAAAAATGGGACAACTTCCTGGATTTGTGATCTTTCCTGACAGTCTCAGACAGAAACCAATTCTACTTTATTTGCCAGTAGTCTTCAAAGTCATTCTATCTACTAAAATTCTAGATAGGTAGCATCTACAGAAATATTATCTAAAAAATTAAGTAGAATTAAAGTAGAAATACACTGAATATTCGTTTTATTTAATGGGAAATAGTCTAGAACACTTCTGGACAGCATGCACCCAGCTTACAGGAACAGCAGCGGAATCTGAGCTCCTAGAAACAGATTTTTCCTAAAGAGTTAATTTCAACTTTCATGTCAATAGGGTTGCATATTACAGATTCTGCTTGGAGATGATTTGCTTAAGCACACACTAGAGGATAGTCAAGGCAAAGAACTGCTTTGAGAGAGCTACTAAATGGTCCAGTAATAGTCTGAACACCAGCAAAGTGGACGTGATGTATAGTAAATAGGGAAACACTTATCCCACAGACAGCATGACTTTAACTTGTACAAGAATTTCTGATATGAAAGGAATATGTGTCTTTATCCACTGGCAAACAGCTGCTCTCAATTAGCTTATTAAGTGTGTAGTAAAAGTCCTCCTCTCCTCCATTACAGCATAAGCTTAGACTGATATTTCATGGAAATTCTGCACCGTTCCTAAAGTTATTGAACTCTGCTTCCCCTTCCTCGCTTTGTTCAGTGCAGGCTTCATGGTTCCAAACTTCTCCCAGACAAAGCCACACTCACAGTCAGGAAGTCACAAGGACCAAAGGGATGGGAAAAACTGGAAATGGTGATCAGAAACGAAGGCATAATTTCCTAGTGCCTTTAATTATTCATCTGATTAAAACACATGCATATAAATGTTGGCATAGTTTGCCTGTAGTATGGAGGGAGAACTTAAAGTATGGAATTTAATAGTTTGTCTAGCTCTGCGTTATTATGTACCATTGACATGCTGGATTTCAGCTGCCTTCTCTCAGGGGTTTCTGGCCAGACAGTGCTAGAAATCTGATTTACTCTAGAGGGTGATTTGTAGATATCTAATCTTATTTCTGTAAAAACTGAGTGGTGTGTAATTTTATCTTCTGTGCTGGATGCTAGTAAATGTACAACTAACGTGATATTCCATACCTGCATAGAGCAGCTGAAATCTCTGAATACATTACATTAAAACTACCTGTTCATTAGAGCACAGAGTTCAAACAGTTATGCTTCCAAGGTCTACCTTCTCATCATTCATCCATCAGAGTAGCACAAAAATTAAACCTAAATCCACACAATTAAGAATTAGTACAAAACCACTAAGTAAAATCTGATGTTCAAAAGAAACTGCTAGATAACTGCCCACATTTTTGCTATGGTGCTGCTCCACTTCTAATCAAGGGTAGCTAAAGGTAGAAGTCAACCAGAAAGAGGTTCATGAGTTGAGAAAGGAGATACTTTCACCCCTTCTTCTGTGACTTGGCATGTCTGATATCTTTGATACGTCCTTATGTGGCTTCCAACATTACACGATCCTAGAAGATAAGATTGATTTCAGCTTCAGGTGTCAGTTTTAACAGACACGTTTTTCTCCAGATGCATGCAGGACTTAGGTGAGCTACAGAGTGATGTAGAAGCAAAAGGGATTTGCTATTCCTGAGAATAGTATCAATAGAAAAAAGAAAGCATAATTTGCCTCTCTGTTTTGGGTTTTGGTTTTTTTCTTCCTCTTCAGCCCACTAGCATAGCTATTAAGCAGATTTATTGCTGGCATGTATGATTATTTCAGCAGAACTGGGAGGGAGCCATGGATCAGCATTCACACCTCACTTCCCATTACATCCCACCAGAACCCACGACCTCTCCTGTCATGCACTGAGGGATAGTACCAGCCAAAGAGAGAGCAATGCCCTAAACAGAGATATTCCTTTCCTCATTCTGTCACAGGTAAGAGCATAAATTTTCTTCCCATATGTACAGAAGTGTTTGTTTGCTTTGAATGTACAAAGCAGCACTGCCACATAATTACCATCTGCCACTTCGTCAAGGCAGAGAGATGCAGCTGTTGTTTTTTCCTTTTTATTTGTGTTTGCAACCTTTTCTCATGGATTTCATGCAACATAATGTAAACTTCCGTAATGTAAACTATTACTAAGTGATTTTCCAAGTCACAGTGAGCGACAGTTTTATTTTAAAGGCAGCCTCAATCTTTCACAGTAAAACTTCAGTCCCCAAGTAAATCCTGCAACTCAAGTGTCCCCATATAAAAGGCACTGCTAGTGGGACAGGAATATTAAAAAGACCAAGTATAGAAATTATATTGACAGTGCAAAGAGGCACAAACATAAGAAATCAACATAAGAATTTATAATTCATGTTTCTTTCATATGTAACTGACATCAATTAATTGAATTATTTCATTTAGATCATCTTTCAGGAAGAGCTTTCTGCAATCTGAACAGCAGCTGTCTGGAAAAGGTCCCCAAAGAAACAAAAATATGGTTTTAGGAAAAAAAATAGTTTTTGTGTGTAAGTTGTATCAGCTACAGCTTTGACCTGTGCTCTATCTTTGATAAACATAACATCCACAAGTGAAAGGAACAACTGTGATACTTCAAAATACCTTTTCCATCATCCCAGTGTTTGGCAGAGACACGAATTAAAAAGAGGCACCTTGTCTAGCCACACTAAAAACTCGTACACATATATCCATTCCAATCATGAGAAAGGTGACAATAACAAAGTCATTTAATTTTAAGTGGCTCTGCTAATAACAGATTTCTTCTGACAAAAATTTCCTTTAGGAAGAATGGAGAATTTCTCCCAAGGGAAAAAATTTAGACATCCACCACAGTACCAGCTTCATTTTCATCTCCAATCTACACCCTTCAGGTACCCCAATCCATTCATTTCCTTCCTATATAAACATTTATGTAGAACATCTCTCTCATAAATGAAATCCCAAAGCAATGATGAGCTTGTTATAAGAACAACTTGATATAGATTATTATTCTGCAAGGATACAGCCAGCAAAATAAAACCATCTTAAAGCCAGCATTTGGCAGGGGCTATCAAATCCAGCTTGTTACACAGTGCTACCATCGTTTATAAAAGTGCACTCTAATTAAGGTAAATGAGGTAGCAAGAACACAGTGACATTGTTAACTTAATGACCCATAGCCAAGTTATTTAAAACTTCTTTGAAGTTCAACTTAATTGTAATAGATATAATATTGAGGAATTTTTAAAAGCCTTGGATGCCTTGTAGAGTAACCTTAATGATCTTTTTCTCCTCTCCCTTGTATTTTTGGTGTTTGTGTGCATGTGTTTAGAATACTGCTTATAATCCCAGTATTTAGTATGGAAGTGAATTCCAGTTTATAGCTGGTGCCATCCACACAGTAAAACAACATCCGTGTTCCCCAGGCCCATCACAATGCCATATTTTAAACTAATAAGGTACAAGAACCTGGCAGCTATTATGAGAAAACTGGGTTTTGACCAGATTTTCATTCTGTCAAATGAGATTTTGTCCATGTAAAGAAGAACACTTTTCTATAATCTAAAGGCACTTATAAAAAAAAATATTCTAAATACAAAGCACGCAAAAAACCACTTTAAATTAATTACCAATATAACTGTATTTTGCCTTGTTCTAGAAAGCAATCTCAGAAGTACCACAGTGTACTGTGAGCTTCCAACCAAAACAAAAGCCATTAAAAAACTAAGCTTTACTGCAAACAGCAAGTTTAAGTTACTCTGGAGATGGATAGTGAAATCCAACATACTTTATTTTTCTTAGCTGAAATGAGTGCATTGTTTTCATCTGTGGAGTGAGACCTGATGTCTAATGTGAATTTGTTATAAAGCAGAAATAAGAACAACATTTTTTTCCAAATTATTTGATTATGAGTTCCAGAAGGAGAGTTACTTCCCACACATTGCAGAACACTCAGATCTCTTTAAGACCGTCGGTACAAATCACAGAAGAGATTTGGAGCGTTCAGACAAGATGTGCATGTAGTATTTCCATCGTGGTTATCAGGGAGTAAGGAGACAATCAAAAGCACACTTACAGCAAGCATAACACGCATGGAAAAAACCCCAAAAACTCCAGTCAGCTCAGACTGCAGCCCTGTGGTGCCCAACTGCAAGAGAACTCTTGCACACAATGAGTTCATCCATCAATGGAAGTTACTGTTAATCACCACATCCTCTGTCACAGAAGGGCGTTGGATGCCCTTAATACTTCTAGAATCATCTTTGTTCCACACAAGTCAATAAAAAGATCTACTACTGCTCACAAAATCCCTCTGTAAACATCTCCATCCACCTTCACTTCAAAATGCCAAAGGAATTAGTGTGAATGCTTTGTAATCTTCCCACCCACTCCATGATGTGGGGGGAGATGATTTCATCAGCCAGATCTGCTGCATTTCAAATCACCCCAAGCTTCAGCCTCACTGTGCCAAGCACAGGGGGCAGGGGAGGTTTAGCTTTAATTCTGAGCTCAGGCCTATTAAGCCAAGCTGAGTTCTACATATCAGGGTTCAGACACATCAGTGATGGGCTGTACTTAACATTTCATAAGTTACCACTTTCATCCCTGTGTCACACTGCAGGTTTTTCAATGCTCTAGCTTGTTAATGAGAACATCTCTTTCCCCCTTCTCGTTTGAAGGCTCCTTGAAGAATCTGTATTTTATTTCTAATCATGTCTTATTCCTGAATAACTTCCACACAGCTCAGATCCACAGTACTGCAGAGCAATTTTCCCCTCAGTAACATTGCTTTAGAGCTGACCAGTGGATTACAGGACATAAATACTACTAGTGAAAAAGGCTCCCTGGAGCAGCAGGCCAGGGCTGTTAGAAAATCACTCATATTGTTTAAATTTTCTGTAAGCTGATCAAACTACATTCAAATTTAACTAAATTTAGTTAGATCACCTAACTACTGGGTTAGATTTTATTTTCTATTCTGACACTTCTCCAAATTATTATTCCAGAGCTGTCTTTAATTACCATTATTTTCTTGCATGATAGAGTTTATTTTCATTTCCTCTGGAACAGTCATATTCTAAAACCACAGTTTAAGGAGAAGCAACATGTGCAGTGAGGAGACAGCAGTCCAAAGTGAACACAGCCTGTACAACACATCAGGGGCTCTGGATTTGTACATGGGTCACTGAAGTTCCCGTTGCTCAATTAGCACATTTACTAATGCCAGCTAAAGTGGAATTAGTTTGGATTTGCTTACTCACACTGTTAATCATATTTTCTTCAGCCACACAGACAGATCACTAAACTGAGCCTTTTAAAGTATATGTTTGATTATAAATACATAGCAAATGCTGGGGTAAGTGGCATTTCCAGACAGCCATTTGGAGATTTCAGTCCCTTGCCACTGCCACACTGTCTGGACAAACAGGAAATCACGAGGCTGCTCTCCTGGGCAAGCTGGGGCTCCATTCCCCGTGGAGCTCCCTGGCTTTCATTTCACATGCAAAGAGCAACATTTCCATGGACTGATGCAAATTTTCAGCTATAACTATTAATGCTACATGTGTAAAATAAAAATATATTAAAATCCCTCCTGTTGGCTAAAATACCAAGAAACATGATGCATGTATTTTAGTAAACCCACCTGCTGCTTTTCCTTGCACAATACCTGCCCTAATTCCAGTATTATCTCCACAATGATTCTGGAGCATTCTCTGCATAAATTTTTCTCAGAATTTGGATGCAGCAAATGCAATATTCCCTGGGCTGTCTTTCTCACTCAGGCAGTCTATGGTGGTTTTAGCTCCAAATCTGACATAGATGCTTTTAATGCTCTTTGCAGATTAATGCAAACAGGAAATTTGTGCTGCATGTAGCAAAACCATAAAGCAATAAAAAGGCAAAAGCAACCCTATTGTGTTTTTGGTTGGGATTTCCATGGTTTAATCACAGAGATTCTCAATCTTTCTACGGTCAATTGAGAGAGAGAACAGATATTTACCAGTAGTCTCACCAATGTATTGATCAAACCAAGTGAAGTTTCTAAAATGCCACTATTAGAGGAAAGTTACTTTCTGAGAGCTACTTCTGGAATTTTATAGAGATAAAGGACTTTCTGTACAGGGAGCCTTATCATTAGAGGTGAAACACAGGACAAGCTAACAATATGTTGGGATTTCTGAGACAAAAGCAAGCTCAAAAAACTACTGGAAACAATTTAGGGATTATTTTCCATTTGCAGTTTCAACGCAGATGGGAACCTGCTGTCGTGCTAGAATAGCCTCATCCTCTCATTAGATATTTCAGTGTTATTTAAGGTGCAAAAAGAGAAAGAGGGATCTGCCTTTTAGAGAACTCCTAGTGCAGTGCTGGCAGCTTCCCTTTGTCTTTTCACAGGGTTTGTACCTCTGCAGGAAGCAGCCCTCATGTCGCTCAAAGTTCTCTGTTGTGGTAAAGAGTGTGAATCCGGGACTGGTTTTGTCCATTAAGGAATTGCATGTAAATAAAGGGACTGGAGCTCCTATTTCTCAGCAGAGCCTCCTCCCAAACAGCCTTCAGATAAGGATGACAAAACCCATCAATACTAATTTATAGCAAATGTTGGAAAATGATAAAATCTAAGAGATATGAATGTTATGACAAAAAAAAAAAGCACTGGTACTGATGGATTCAGCACTGAAACAGAATTGAATTGAGGATTTGGAGCATTTGACTTCTGTACACACAGTGACCACAAATCTTTCTATAATTACTATAAAGCAAATCTCATAGCACTTGAACTTTTGCTGCTCTATAGAGAAAGTTACAGTGCATCCCAACATACACTGTGGTGGTGTTTCAGCAAGCACTGAAATACTGAATTATTGTTGTGGAATCACTCACTAGTATGTTTTGAAACATTTCTTTTGACTGAGGTTAAATGGCATTAGGTGAGACCCATAAAAAGCAGTTACACAATCTGAATAGCCCAAGTTTTTGAAAGAAGCATTTACACCATAGCTGTTTCTTCAATCTATCAGCCCTGTCTTGAAATCCCACAGTGACCAAACAAAATAAAATCAAGGCAGAGCTGCTGTGAACTTGAGTACTGACTTTACCATTTATTCCTTTTCCACTGCATCTGGCATTTCAATATCCCCACAGCAGAAGGGAGCAAAGGGCTCCTGATGGCTGAGTAAAACCCAGGGAGCATTAGTGGTAGCACATGTGCATTTGCACTCTGATTTCTAACATCACACTTAATCTATTCCTGCTTGAAAACTCTCACTTTGAAATACTCAGGGGATTTTTTCTCCTTATTTTCCTGAGCTGGCATGAATCAGTGTTATTTGTTAGGTCTAAAATGCTCTGTTGTAAAACCTTTTAGAATTTCATACTGTGAATTAAAATTTCATATTCCTTAATCTAGCGACTTAATCCACCCCATGATTCACTTTGTTAATGCCTCACTGGATTTTTTTATATTTTATTTTAAAATTTCCTTTTAAAACACTAATATTCTTTTCTATGATATGTCTGTCCAGCCAACACCTTCTGGTCATTGATAGAAGAAACATCTGGGACAATGTTCCTTTTTTAACTGAATGTCAGAGCAATCTTTAGCCTATTTCTACAGTAGAAACCAGCAAAAACATTAAAACAATCAATTAAGAGACAGAAACGCATATGGATAACTAAAACAAAAAAGGTAAAATGTAATCAATGCTTATTAGCTTTCATATAGGATCTAGAGAGTTTTTGCTTTAAATTTGTTTTACACTGACATTATAATTGACTTCATTAGTCCTGAAAATTGTCGCTGCAAGTCAGACAGGCTGACTGCCTGGCTCCTGCAGTTAGAAAATAGCATTAGAAAATGCTAATTGTTAAATGAAATTTCAGGCTGAAATATCCTATATTGAAACACATTGTACTTTAAACACACAGACAGAGTTTTAGAGCAGGCGAGTAGAACGGGGATTTTAAAATGCAAACTCAAATTAGGACCAAAATGGAAAACAGGGAGCATTGGAACTTGTAAGACTGAGGCTTATTTGAAGAAACATATACACAATACATGCAGGAAACACTGCAGCTTCTAAAGAAGCAATTCAACGAAGAAACAAACCCTCCATGCTCTGCTAAACAGTTATTTTGCACTTCTTACATTTTCTAAATTGTAATGAAAATATACAGGACAAATGTCAATGAAAACTTTTCAATTACTGATAAAGACACATTGTTAAGCAGCAGAAGCATGAGGAAAGAGGCTTTCTCATAAGCTTTGCTCAACTTACTAGTAAGAGGTTCCACTAATGCCTTCTTAAAAGGCAAATAATTTATTGGGAGGAATGAAGGAGGAAGCAATTATGAGACCTAACTTCAATTAAGTGATTTGGATTAGGTCTTCCTTAGGCAGAGATTTAGTTCTTCATAGATTTCCACTATTCTATTAAATACTTAGGCATTCAAGTTTTCCTCTATTTGTCATCATTTTTCCCCAATAAAACATTAGCAGAAGTTGAGAATGTTTGGGGAAAAGAGTAAAATCCTCTTACACACAATGGTCTCTCCAAAACGAGCTCTTTCACCTAATTGCTTCATCGAGGCTTCCTTAGACTCTTCCCATCAAAATCCTGTAAAGCAGCACCCTAACACAGGCATTGCAGAGTTGAGAGAGAACTCTCTCTCAGTGAAATCCAAAAAAGAATAAGTGTAAAGAAATAAGATACTTAAAAATCACTTTGAAATCTGTCGTTTACTCAGTTCTTCAGTCTCATCTAAGAGGGAAAAAAAAGAGAAAGACTTGAGACAGCCTCCTCTCTCTCACATGGAACAAAATGCATGTTAGCCAAGAAAAACTTCACAGGTCTGCAAGGCTGGTTCATAAAACTTGACAGACTTTCAGAGCTCAGCTCCAAGTTCCAGATGTAAATGCCATGACAATCTTGGCTAGAAACTGATATTCAAAAACCTGCACAGAGATGGATTTTATTAGGGTGGAAATCTAGAAAGTGGCAGAAGAAATTTGTGAAAGAAACAGAATTCCTTACACCTCCTCCCTTAGAAACCTCTGAAGAAACATCTCTAAGGAGCATTCCAGTGAATGCCCACCCTCTCAAAACACTGCTTTACATCCACAGGGCCCCGCACCTCTTGTCATTGGATCTGCCAGCGCAGATACAGTGTCACCAAATATGGAATATTCCGAAAAACAGAGGTGGGGAAAACACAAATTTTCTTAAAGACGTTTGATCAGAAAATTCAAATCTGGAGACAATAAAAATGGTGCTCACCAAAGATGACCATTTCCTGCTTTGCCCAAGCCCTCAAATAGGCCCTGGGTTGTGCTGTGTCCATCTGATGAGGACATGAAACAAGAGCTGAGGGTTACACTGGGGGACAGCACTTCTCACTGTGCTCTTGAGGCCACACAGCAGAAGGAGGAGGAACAGACAAGATGGACTCATTACAGAACCCAGATGGGAGGAAAAAAAAAATTTGATTTGGAGACTCACGTTGTGGCAAAGGTTGGAGCAGTTTACAGTAGCTCCAGTTCAGTATCTGCTCTGTGCTCCCCGAGGAGGGAGCCTGTTTCCTCCAACACAGGCAGGTATGGCTCCGAGAGCCATCAGAGCTGGGTTGTGTTCCCTCACCGTCCCAGAGCACAGGGAACTGCGGCAGTGACAGCCAGCAGCCCCCAGAGACACTGCCAGGGGAGGTGGCACCAGCACCCTGCACTCACTGCCCGTGCTCTGTCACACTGCTGCTGCTCAGCTGCCATCCCTTCTGAGTGACAGGGGAGCAGTGGGGTTTGGGCTGGAGATTCTGGTCCTAGATGATCTTAAAGCAGAGATTTGTGCACCGGTGCCTGCCCCTGGTGAGCAGGAACTGTACACCCACAGATGCACTGAGCTATTAGTTACTGCTTAAGTGCAGCCAGGATGCATTTATCTGCTGGGAAATGCTATCGAGCAGCAGCACCTTTGACACTTCTGTAATAGCCTGTGTTGAAAACATCACAAAGAAAGTCACATTTATATATTATGTAAAAATAATCCTGCAAGATGCTGTGTTTCTCCATATGCTCTGTAAGAGATAACAATTACAAATGCTATTTTCTCTTGTAAGGCTAATGTAGTTTTTAAAATAGTGTTTATGTATTACTACAAGATATGTTTTCCTGAAAGTGCTCAGATAGCTACTGGAGACAAAAAAATTGTTTCTGCTTATTCCAAGATCCCCATTAAAAAAAAAGTCATCAGCAGACCATTATGGTGTGCAAAAGAACCACTTCTTTTCTGTCTAGCTTTAAGAAAGTTGTAAAAGCTGTACTTTATTGTATCAAAGTTCAGCAGCACCTCAGAGTTAATAAAACTGGAGTCTCTCCTACAGCCTGTGAAGTCTAAAAGAGACAGTGAAATGTAAGCAGTACATCCTCTCACCACAGAACACTTGTCTCTAACAAAAATACCTTTTCCTTCCACTATCACCTTTGATAGATATCGCTGGTACATCTAAAATCAGCTGACAATGCATGTAAAACCTGACATTTCCTTAATCAATTACCTGCTAAATGACTTCATAACTTCCATATGAAGTGTTGGAGGGGGAAAAAAAAGAAAAGTTTGAATTCTGTCATGGGATTAATGTCAGCAGGCAGGAAGATCTTGCAGGAACTGAAAATTATAGAGCCTGGAGAGTAAAGTGGTTTAAGTTTTAAAGTACCTGACTAGAATAGCGTGATAATACTAAAACTAGTAATTTAGTCATACTAAAGATTACTAACCAATATCACTATCTCTCCTGAGGTATTAATCCAGAATATTCTTAGCTTTATTTATTCAATTCTAGCACTCAAACCCAAGCTAGCTGCTCTCATGATGCTTCCATGCTGCTGGCCTAACTCAAACAGGACATGTGAAGACAAGAAGTGTTGACAGTAAGAGGAAATCAGTTTGAGACTTTACACAGGTAACAGCTGACTACATCCTACTTGTGCAGAAAATCATAAATCCCATTTTCTCTCTTACAGGTGGTATTAAAGTTTGGTGAAACTGCTGCTTAAGTTGAAAATAACAACAAGTAACCAGCACAGAGCAAGGCTGACTGAGCTCTGCAACAGCTCAGTTACCTGGGGATGCTCCTGGGATCCTTTAGGGAAGGCAGAGCACTGAGAACTGTCTTGACAGTCTGTCACAAGAAAAAAAAAAACACAATTCCTTTGGTACAGGGAAGGAGTCCCCATTGTTGGTTAACATTCTGACTCCATCCTGCAAAAGAGGCATTGAGGCTACCACTTGTTTTGGGTTGATGCCTGAAGCCTCAATCTTTTTTCACAAATGGCCAAGGTTTTAGTGCACCCAGCTTAGAGGTGCAGGTGTTAAGTCAGAAGCTTTTCAAAAGGCAACTATGGAAAACAAAAGGGATTATTAAAAAAACCTGAGGCATTCGTTAAAGGTATGACTACAGAATACACAATATTTAAAAGCCCTCCTAAATGCAGCTGCACAATTTCCTCATGAGAAGGTTCAGTGCCCCTCCTGGGAACATATGCAGCACCAGTCACAGAGCTCCAGGGGTTATTCTCCTGACTGTGGTTCACATGCAACTTCCCCATTCACAACAAATGAGAGATCACAGAGGAGACCATGAAAATTTTAACATTTTTGATGAAACAGATAAACTTTGGTGGTATTTGAATGTAGGTGAAGATTTAAAAGTATAGAGATATGCAGTCCACTTATTTAGGTGATATATCATCTAACACAATCTTAATAGATACAAAATAAGTTAAATGAGTTCTGTGAAACTTAAGATTTGCTGCAAAACCTAAAATAGTTGCACCAAAGGCTGCCCAAACTTATTGCATCTTCTGAACATAAAGAGAAGATGCATAACACTGAGCTCAGCAAGCAGCTGAAGTTGTCAAAATACAGACTTGTACCATTCATAGGCATGCCAAATAATATGATTCTTCAAAGACATCAAGCGTGCATCATAGAGCTCTAACCCTGATTGAGTACTTGGTTCTGAAATCACAATAAACAACTAAGATCATTTTAGATTTAGAATAAAAATATCAAATGACAGACAAGTGCATTCAATTCAAAATAACAAAAATAGTTTCAAGAGTAGGTAAGCAGCTGGAACTACGCAGTTTGCCTTGCATTTTTCAACCTTTCTCCACAACATAGATGTTTCAGCAGAACAAAACAAGTAAAACAACAGGGAACACATTAAGGACAAAATTGGGTTGGTAGATCCAGTCAGCACAGTTTGGTCAATAGTCACAGTCTCACTGTGTTTTCAGGGATTATTATCCTCACTTCAGTGTTCTGTTTATTGTTTTAGCCCCTCTGCTAAGCATGAACACTTGGAAGTGCACTCTCCTTTTATATCTCCGGTTCTGTTTGCACTTAGAGATTGTCACAACTGGACAGATATGCCCTCTTACATCCACTGCAGATCGAAATGTTGTCTCACAGATGGGTCTTCCCCATGAATTAAATACAGTGATTGCAGTTCATATTTCCTGTCCTGATTACATGGTCTCCTTCAGTTTGCTGGCCATGGGTTCCAGCAGACTCTGCCCATTTCCATGGATGCTTTGTGCTGTCTTTCCAGCTTGGAAAGGCAAACTACACTAACACTTAGCAGGACACAGGGAAATAAATTCAACTGTTTCAAGGGCAACGCAGTTCTCCTTTGCTGGAAAACAACCACTGCCACTCAAAACATTTGTGGTTCCCAGTTCCTACATCCCTCACACAATCGCTGGTGCTCAGTGTGGTATTTACAAAAGAATCTCTTCTCCCACTGCTGTTAAGAGCTCATCACTTACAGCTCACCTGAATTTACTTGATACCAGATTATTTGATACAAAAACCACCAGAGTCTGTATTTGCACCAGTCTTGTCTCAGACCTTCCATGTCAATGATGAAAAGAGAATGCCCAAGAGAATTTTGTCTTCTTAATTCAGAAGATCAAATACCATTATATTTTCAGCCATTAATACTTTACCAAGACACCCAGCCCGTATTCTCTTTCGGAGAAAAAAATGGAAGATATAAATATAATTTGGAGGTAAAACTCAAAATTTACAGCTCCAATCTGAACTACGGCTGAGAGGCTTTTCCCTGATATTCAATTACATTATCACCTTAGTGGTTTTGTTCCTTAAGCTGAAGATAATCAAACCACATCACAAGGACTGCTCAGCAATTCTGCCTGCTCTGGCAACTGGAACAGTGGTATCATTATTAATGGGAGAAATCACAATCTACTACCCCAGCAACAACTGTGGTGACACAGACCAAAGGTGGACATTAACTTAAAGGGAACTGGAAATTAAAAATGTCTAGTTTAGATATAGCAGTGAGCACTAAACAGGACACAGTACAGAGAGGAAAATAACACATAAAAAAGCAGATTGAATCTGTTTTCCAAACATTCTTCACACGTTCATCCTGGAACTACAAGGGCAAATTACAGCACGATGGTTTGAATCATCTGTTCAAAATACATATTTAAATTTATTCTTTTCTCTCCACTGAAAAGAAACAGTGCTCTGTACTTTTCTCATATAAGCTGAGAATTATATGGTACAATCTGAATCCTGAATTTCTCTAAGAATCTCTCTGTATTATGTAGACATGGAGTAGCTGGTGCTCTGTGCACCTCTAACTCAGCAGTGATGTGAGATAAGAAATAAAGCTGGCCAGGGCACTAAAATCTCTCAAGAGAGATTCTAATTTACACTGGCACCGCACGACCCCCCCAGCCCCTCTCTGTTTGGTAGCTCCTGTGCCCAGCATGTGCTCCAGCACAGAGCACACACAGATGCAAGCCTTCCCAATTATTTTTCCATCCTCCAGCAAGCACACAGTTAACACTGCTTTGTTCCCTGGGCAGCTGGGGAAAAATCTCACCTTTTCACACAGTCCACATTGCACCTGCACATTCACCAGAAGTTCACAGACGGGATAGAGCAAGCAGGATTTCCACCTTAGGCAGATAAGCAATATTTCAGTTTTGTTTCCATTTCTGTTCTCCCCTTGGGATGCATCAAATTTAACAATATGGTTTGGGACTTTTTGGTTTGGTTGTTGTAAGGCAGACAAAAAGACAAATCAAATTCCATACAAGATACCCATTAATGATGGTAGCAGGCCAAGGTTAACAGAAACAACCTGTTTTTTCTTGATATGGTGGCCTGACAGTCCATAATAAAATTTATGATTATTTCTGCAGACAGTGTATAGTTTCAAGTATTTTATCAACATATTAACTATACATTTTGTGCTGATTCCACACTTTTCATCTTTGCGATGGAGAGCTTTGAAACTGTGACAGGGAGGAAGCACAACAACTTCAAAGCTTGGCAGCACTAAATATCTTTATTTTAGGGCTCTGCAGTCATTAACATAAGAGTATCAGCTGGGCAGAGAGCAAAATTACCTGGGGACAACTGCTGCCACTGTGTTGGAGTGGGCAAAGAGGCCCAGTACTACACGGTCTCCTGTTTCATCTGACCTCAGGAGCTTTTAGCACTGGCCTGGGAGCAAAGCACAGCTCTCAACCTCCCTTCCCAAAACACACAGCAATGCAGGCAAGCTAAGCCTGTCCTCCACCTGAAGTAGTTCCTGAAAGTAGGTTAAAAACCCCATGAAGTGTTCATGAACTAAGGGAAAACTATTTCTCAGCATGAAATGGATTAGTTAAGCACAGAGATGAAAATTTCTATCATGATACTGACTGCTTTATTCTATTTTGCCACAACTTCACAGCATCATTCATTCAGTGGTTTTTACTGACACATGAGAAAGGCATGAAAAGAAGCAGCATTTTTATAACATTTAGCCATAGAGGGTCCATAAGGTACCATAACTGTGAGGATGAAAAAAGGGAAAAATATTAACATAAAAATTAAAAATATATCTATTTATTTTTCTGATGTAGTACATTACACATGCACAGCAAAATACCAGTCACAGCACTGTGTGAAGGGCTCGTAAAGGCTTGATATCACACCTGGAGACAGAGGGAGAAAGGGACATTTTGAAGTGGCCAATTTTTACTCCTTCAAAACCCCACAGAAACTAGCACAGGCAACAGTGCCAAGGCCCTTACAAACTTCCAACACCTTGCACTCCCAATAGATAGCCATGTTTTAAAAGTTTTCCTTTGTCCTTCCTTGCAGACACTCTCTAAATCTATTATTTAATACCATACTAGGTTTTATTTCAACAAAAATATCAGCACCTCCATGCACAAATATGTTCTCAACTCCCTTTCATTGCAACAAAAGTGGCCAGCACCTACAAGCATGAGCACATCCCCTTCTTTTTGAAATAATTTTAAACAGGTACTGAATTGTGGTTAGCTTAGTGAGCAGCTCCAGTAACAGAGTGCTGCTCTCTAAGACTTAGGACACAGGATTGCTGCTGTGGAGTGAGATCTCAGCACTACAGCACATCAGACTTAGTCCAGATTGGTTGCATCATTCGGTACAAGGAGTCTTCTGAGATAATGAGACAAGAAAGTGACTAAAATATCTTGCTTGGCAGAGGGAGACACACTCAGCAGGGCTGTGGTTTCAGCTCCTGCAAAAGCTCCACTGTTTGAGCTCCATGTCCACAGGCAACAGCCCTGAGCCAGAGTGATGCTAAAGTTACTGCTGAAAGACTTGAGGTGATGAGAAGATCAGCCTTGCTCCACCTTCAATCCAAATCCTTCCCCCATATGTGGTTTAAGCTGAGCAGATGATCAGCCCACGCTGTATTCACAGTCTGCTTCCTACCTGAGTGTAAGGCAGTGGGTAACTGGTGTGAGTGGGATACAGGAACTTCTGACAGCACAAGGAACTCAGTACTGCAAGAGATCAAGGTAACCCAATCAGCAATTTCAGATGTCCTTAGGAAGCTCCAGAACAGACCACAAAGCTGGAACAGAGAGCTGTGCCTCCTACAAATGATAGGCTGGAATTTAATTTCTGACGCTGCTAACAAGTTTAGGAATTGCCTATTACTTACTGCAGCTTTCTCTATTTTGTGTGCAAAATAGTGGAGTGCAGCTCAGGAAACCCCCGAGAGAAGGAAAATGAAGCACCTTGCCCAGCAGAATGCCTGGTGCTGGGTTAGTGCTCAGTGATGGGAGAGCTTTCTACTCACAGCATGCAGGACTGAGTCTGCCCATAAAACTACTGATTTCCTTGGGCTGAGAGTGCCCTGAAGCAATAGAGAAAAGTCCTTTGTGTTCAAGTGAAATCAGGATTCTGAGGCTAAGGAAATAAGCACCCAGCAAGGAATAAAGAGACATCACGTTCCGTGTATTTCTAGGAAAACTTTGGGATCATCTGTGAATTAGGAAGGAAATAACTTAATAGAACAATGAAGTCTCAAAATGAAAATTTTCTAGATAATTTGCATGCTTTTGATAGCACTGTAGAATGTTTTAGATCTTTACAGAAAGACTCCTACAACTGATGCAAAAAATTGTCATAGTCTGACACAAGAGTGGGAATTTTTATTTGAAGAAAACAACACACAACCCCACACAGACCTAGGTTAAAGGGAAACTTAATTTAAACCTTAAAATTAAAAAAAAAAAAATCCCTCACATATTATTGATGCTTCTACTATCAACCACGATGGCACATTGAGATAAGGGTAACTTTTTTCCATATTGACTGGCATGGGGCTGTGCTTTGGATTTGTGCTGGAAGCAATGTTGATAACACAGGGATGTTTTTGTTATCAGTGAGCAGCACTCGCACAGAGCCAAGGCCTTGTCTGCTCCTCACACCCTCAGACAGTGGGCTCGGGTTGCCCAAGGGGCTGGGAGGAGACACAGCCAGGACAGGTGACCCCAAGTGACCCATGGGTGTCATGGACAGAGAGAAGGGGAGGACACAGTGATGGCATTTGTCTTCCCAATCAACAGCCAAGTGTGCTGGAGCCCTGCTCTGCTGGGGCTGCTGAACACCTGGTGCCAGTGGGAAGGAGAGAATGATTTCCTTGTTTCTCTCTCCTCACAAGCACAGCCTTTGCTTTTCTTAGTAAACTGCCTTTATCTCAGCCCACGAGTTCTCAGTTTTACCCTTCAGATGCTCTCCCCATCCCACCGGTGATCAGCTGTGTGGGGCTGAATTGGCAGCTGGGATAAAACCACAACGCATCAGCAGTCCCCACCCTCCAGGCCATTTTTCTTTATCATCATCTCATTGTGGCTAATAACAAACACAGTGGATAATTGGACTCTGGTTTGGAGTAAACTCGTTAAGCTGTAGCCAGGGGGTGACTCAGTCACCGTGCTTTTAGCTCCCTGCACTGTTCTAAACTATGAAAAGCAGTTTCCCAACTATCAATGTAAAAAAAATTGGCCATAATGAAGAAAAAAGAACAAACAGCCCACAACCAAAACCCCTTAAAAAGTACTAAAAAAAGAACATCAGTAACAGCCAGAATTGAAGGATGGCCAAGAACATAATCCAAGTGTCACATACGTTAATCACTTGCAGGAAAATCATAGAGATGCAATCTCTGCCTGCCTATGAAGGAGGGAATAAGATGTTGCAGCTACTTTTTGCATATGGTACACAAGCTAGAAAATAAAACAGTTTGTAAAGAAGTGTGTCCTGGGTGATTTAAAGGCCCCATTTCCTCCACACACAATCAGTTTTCAAATGTGACAGACTATGAAAACTTTAATAAAAAAAAACTCTGTCAACATGGGGCGGACATTTGGAAAGTTACAAGCAGTAGAACAGATCTACCTGAAGCCTTTCAAAAATACCTTGAGAACAGGACAAAGATATAAAGAACTTTCTCCAAAGATTTTCAGAGCTAGGAAGGGGGAAAACAGAAGGAATTAAATTTGAAAAATGACAAATCATAACTCCTGAAATCCACAGAAAGTTCTAGGGCTAAGAAGTAAGACCAGCAAACAAGGCTGCTGGAGTCTGTAAGAACCCCCATGGATTGCTTTCAACTTCCACTTCTCTCATGCGTCAGTTTGCCCTAGAACATCCCTAAAAAATAGCTCCTGTTATTAGGAACTTTCTCTTATTGGAAAAATTATGAAAGAAAATGGTGCTTATGACACTGAAGACTCTGGTAACACCTGGCAAATTAATATCCATCAAATAAAGGTTACAGGTTCCAACTTTAGTCTGGCAAGGTCCTGTTACACTTTAATCATGCTCTAATAAGTTTTCACACTTTAAGAGTCAGTTCAAATGTGAATTTGCCCTGGTTTTCTAAGTATATTTAGAATTAGTTATAAAATACATTCCTGCCAGACTACTGTGCATTGATTCCCAGCAATATAAAGATGTTGAAGTCTTCAGAAGACCAAGGAAATTTTCAAATTGAGAGCTACTGGAAAATGGACAGTAAAGGCTCTTGCAAATGAGCTTCACCTCCTTCACTCAGGCCTAGCTGTAAACCATGCAAATATGCAAGGGTCATTTGAAATGTTCCTGCTTTCACTACTAGACTGACTGCAAAAATGAATTTTCACACATTTTTCTGACTAGCGAGTACCTGCACTGCTTGGCCAGCACTAACTGTTGCCATTGGTAGCCATGGGAACCATGCCACAGATCTTTATTATTATAATGGCAGTACCCTAACCCACAAGCCCTCCTTTAGATTGGTGCTGCAAGAATTAAGGGATGCTTAGTGTGGTTTTACCCTTCCACAATGTCTTGTTCATTTTTTTGGAGGGTGGGAGAGAGTTTTGTGTATGTGTTTTGCAGTTTGGTTTTGGGCTGGGTTTTTTTTTTGTTTCTTTGGGGTTTTTTTTCTTTTTTGTTTTTTTTCTTAAAGAGAATTTGAAAGATTTGTTCTTATTTTGATAAGTGATTCAGCAGCATTGTGCGAAGCTTTTTCACAAGTGAGTTAGAATTCTTCCATCCTTTTTGAGCAGAAGAAAGAGGCCGTGTGGGAAGGCATGTGGAAAGTGTGGGAGTTCAGAGAACGTTCATTATGTAACTCAGCAGGGAACAGAAACTCAAGGAGCCGTGGAGAAGCCAGCAGAGTGAGCAGTCCAGTGAGCAGTAAGAGTGAGCTACTACATCTTCAGAGGCTCCAAGTTTTGTGTCCTCCCTCTCCTCCTTAACAAAGCTGCCACTGCCTCAGATTCAAAGCCAAAAGGGATCCTTACAAATCCTTAAGCCACCACTGAAAAGGTCACACTGGCCAAACATGCGAAGTACAAAACCATGTTGAATATCTTTCATTAATCTTTGAAAATACTGTCTCTGCTTCTCCAGGCTGTCTGTTCAACTTGAACTTATTTTAGCTGGATATGCATTTGCTGTGATTCCAGGAAATCTAAAAATCTGGATACCATTTCAATATGGATCCCAGTTTTATAATCAGAACTGCCTTAATTATAGCAATGTACAGTAAAGCTGGGATGTGTAAGGAATCCTCATCAAGTCAGAAGCTGTGCCAAGTGCAAATTGAAATGTTACCTAACTTCACATAGAGCAGAAGGAAATTTCTTTCTACAGGAGCATTTATAGTGAGCCCAGCAAGATTCCTGAATTAACAGGAAAAGCATTAGCAATTGATCTTGATGAATCCAGCATCCTATGGCTGCTCAGCTATCGAGTATTCTACATTTGTGCACATCAAAGGCTATTGTGATAAAAAGAATGAACCAAATGAAACATAATTGTCACTTGAACCACAGTGTGCAGTGAGAGCACAATACATTTTTACAGCTGGAGTAATATATTTCATCAAAATTAAATGTTCTTGATTGCCTACAGAAGAAATTAGCTTCCAGAAAAACAGGCAGAATAGATCACAGAGAAAAAAAAAGAAAAAAGAAAGAACTTTCTCACTAATTATGGGTTGTAATCCTGGAGGTCTTCCACCCACTAAAACATTTCAGTCATCACAGACACATTTGCATGTCACTTCTGTAACATGAATGGAGCAGGAGGGGTGGAAAAAAGCAAACAAAAAATACTTCTTTCTCCATATGGAAAAATGAAAACCACATCTACAAAGAACCAGGCTAAAATGTAAAAGCACAACCTTGGTGCCTGTTTTCTGGAGCATTATTAATGTTTTTCCCACACCTAAAATCCCCACGGAAACACCACAGAACTCTCTCTACCCATTTTTACAAGTTTCCTGTTAGTTTCAGTACCTTGCTGTAGGAAAGCACCAGCAGCTTTTGCATAGACAGAAAATTCCTGAAGCCAAGTTCCTTTGTGTTTGGGCTGCTAGTAAACAACACAATGAGATGTTTGTGTTAAGGTACTGCTAATATGTCACCATCAAAATGGCACAAAGGGAAATTTAAAGATTGGCAGCACAAGCTCAAGTGTGACATTTCACATTCAAGGGGAATATTTGTTATTTTAGATAAAACGCTGGAATCAACCTGCCTGTGCTTTCAGACCTAAAACAGCAAAATGGACTTTTAGTGAATAACTACTATGACATCCTTCTCTTATTTTCTTTGTACTTTTCTTTGTTTGTACTTTTTCCCCATCTTGGATTAGTTTTGAGCTGCTGTCTGTTCATTCACATTCCAGCCCTCAATCTGCTCCCACATACCCCTTTCCCCTCTGTTCCTCCTCTTTACATCTTTCTGTGGGACCTCCTCTCCCCAACATTCATATGCATTTTCTCATTTACCTTCCCCCTACATTCACTGGGCTGCACACAACAACATTTTGCTAAAGCAGATTAACATGCTGCATCATTCATGGGTTTTTGACAGCTTCCAAAGAGTCACAAAACGCATTACAGGAATAATCATCATTTGGTATTTCAGCCACAGAGTTTCGCAGTCTCTGCTGTTCTTACAGCTCTTAACAGATGTACATTAGCACTGGGACTGTTTATTTGCCCTCAGGCAAACTGGAAAGACTCAGCTGTAGCAGACCATGATTGATTTTGGAGTGAAGCTGCTCTATGGCTGAAGACACTCAAGTGTTAGCTAAGTTCCTCCCAACAGGGTTTCTGCCTTCCCTCGATGTTTATACAGAAACCATTCCCTCAGCAGTGCAAGGAGGTCTCCTTGGACAGCAGTTACAGCAAAGGCCACTGTACACAAAAACAGTGATCCAGCATGAAATTTCCAAGTAAACTGCTCACAATTACTTCATTAACTGTAAGAGTTACTGGTAAAAACTGCCAACTCTAAAGACAAGTTTTATTCAAGTTTAGAAAACACTGAAACACAGTTACACAGTCTAGTTTAAAAATAACTCAACTTTAAAAAGATCAGGCAATAAAACAAACTAGAACCCAACCCAACACACCCCAAGATTTATACACAGCCAATGCTAACAGCATGAGAAAAAGAAACCCCCCATAACCACGTATCTGGCATTTTCCTTTGTCCCCCTCCTGGCACCATGCAATGCCAAAATATAAAGGCACTCCCTTTTTGTTTGGGAGCAAATTGCATTCAATAACTGATTTTTTGTTTGAGTTGCAAGCAGTGTACAGAAAACAAAACACTTAACAGAAAATTCAGTCTGCCTCACTTCACTAAAACAAATAATAGTTATGACAAGCAAAATACTCTAAAGTGGAACAATTCACTTTCAGCACTTAAAAGCAGAGAAAATGCAGAAGCAAATACAGATGAATACTGGAACAGAATGGGTGGAACAGCTCTGCTTCCTTGCAGGAGATCAAGCTCCAGAGTTAGAACATTCTTAGCAACTGTGAGCTAAATCTGGCTTTTCTTCCTTTGCCTGCTTAATTGCAAAAATTTCAATCAACATTTCTCACACAGGCAATCAGGTTCTGGAATATGCTGCACTGACCTCAGTGTCAGATTCTGGGGTGTGCTGAGGGCAGAGTCTTGTCTGTAGCAGCAAACTACTGCTCCACTTTGTATTAAAATAGATATATATCCATGCAGTAAAACACCAGGTATGATTTGCTGATGATTTGAACAGTCATCTGTGAATCAGTGGATTGAGGTTGTCTTTAAAGTGTTTGTTTATGCCAAATAGAAAAGAATTAAAAGGAAAGAATAAGAGAAAGAACATCATCTAGCATGGAGGTCACAAGAGTGTCATAAAGAGAAGAGATTAACAGCTCAAAATTTTTCAGGCAGCAAGAAACATCAAGTACAGTTCTTGTGTTTTAAAGGATTGCCCCAGCCCATGAGTGAAAAGAAATCCCCACAGCCCAACACCAGCTCTGGCCATTTCCCTGGGGAGGAGCTGAATTCACACACTGCATAGAGGGAAAATAAACAGCGAGGAGGCAGGGACGGAGTCCTACGTGCTTTGATTCATTTGAATATTCCTGGGTTTCCAGGTCTATTAACTTACCAGATACAGCTCAATAATTCAGGGACACTTAGAAAGTTAGGCAGGAAGTAATTCTTTCCACCTTTAACACAGAAATCCATAGGGGTTACACAACTCACCTACTTACACGTGTGACAACACATCCATGGGGCCCTGTGCTGCTACCTCACTTTCTGCATCCACCTTTTGAGAGAGGACTGGAAATGGAAAGGAGCTTGGAAGTGTCACTAGTTCAGCTTGTGCTGGAGATAGCTTTGTGCCATCTGTGACACTGTACTGGGAAAAGGAATTCCCCTCTTTTTCCTCCAGCCTGAGATCTGACCTGCAAACCTCATAAATGGCAAGGGAGAAACTTTTCCTAGAGGCTGCTAGAAGAAAGCACATATTTTAGTTTGAGAATAAAGCCTAAATTCAACACACGTGTCATTCTGGGAAACAAATCTATACATAAACAAAAAGTAGAAAAGTGCACATGTCTAAGATGGAGGCAAAAGCTTACATTGAAAGAAACATCATGCACATAATTTCCTTTGACATGAGAGTTAAATGTCTAAATGTTAGAGTGCTATTAACTAACAGCCAAACTCGGCTCTCAAATACAAGGAAGAATTCCCAGTACATCATAGTGTACAATTTTTGGGTTTAGATAAACCTCTCCTCTTCAGAAAATTAAAAGCAACTTCTGCTGTACCTCAGTATCAAAGTGCTCTTCAGATAACTGCATCTCCACTTCCCCAAAGAACAGTACAGATAATTGCCTTCTACTGTTATTAATACATAAACATTTGCTTGCACGTATTTTGGTTGGTAGATACATTTTGTGGCTTGCCACTGAACTGCTACAATCTAAGTGAAATTTCAAAACCAGCTTACCTAGTTAAATGTTGGGCAGAAATGGATTTCCAGCAAAATAATGACTGTTTCTACTTCTGCTTGCAACTATTTACACTTTATGGTATTTTTCTCAAAATGCTAGAGTGCTTGATCACTCTTATTCAGCTGCATTCAGAGAGATGCTGCTGCTGAATTCAATATAAAAACTTCTGCCCAGTGAAAGATTGTGTTCCTGAGCTGCTTGGACTGATGTAAATAAATATCATTACTGAAGCAGAGTTAGACTTCAGCACAAAGAAAGTCCAATGCATAAAGTAACTTTAGCATGGACAGTTTACCTGTGAATGATCAAAACAATTTGGTGAAATCAAAAGTAGTTCTTAATTTCCCAGATTTTTTTTTGTACTTCTAGACAGCATCAGCCCTTTACCCACCCCCAACAACTTCTAGAGTCTTTACCATCTATGTACCTAGAAATTCGTTACCAGAAATGAATATTTTTTTAATCTGTTGTGTGTTTGTATTTTAAGAAGCCTACATGCATGTGCACAGCAAGGCACAGAAAACTGCCACAAAGATCACAGGTTGTGCAATTCACCTTTGCATCTATCAGAATGGCACTTGATCGAAATTTGATACAGCGGCATCCCCGCACCTGGAACCAGTTCTGTATTTCAGAAAAGCTGATTTATTCCTATTTTGCTAGCCAGGAATTAAAACACTCAGACCCACTAAAACTTAAGCGCAGCAACACACGGGCACCAAAAAACGATAGCTAAGGAGATTCTGGGAAGCCTTGAAATTATTACCCGGGTAGTTCACACCACCTAATTTTAAACCAGCTAGGTGTGGTGCCTGAAGAGGCTTTTCAGTGAATATCCCAAGGACCTGCTGAGCCTTTTGTGCACACTCCGAGGCAGCTGATTCCTGTCAGGGTCTAACCACAGCATCCTCGTCCTGACCTGCGGAACGCAGCCCCAGCAGGGCGGGCTCACAGCTAACACAGCACTGGCTGCTCCGACAGAAACCAGGGGCTGTCCTCTTCCAGGAGCTCAGATAAAACACCAAAGACTCGGATTATACCTTCAGATTAAGACAATTCATAGCTGTGTTTCTGATACACTACAAGAAGTGACCTAATCAAAATAAGATCATGAGCAAAAGCTGACCAAGTGACTGAGCTGCACACAACTCCTGGTGACAGCCACAAGACACACGGTTCCTGCTTTCCTTATTTTGTGTAAATAAATAAAGCCCCCTTCTCTCCCCAGACACATAATGCCTTCATCTCTAGATGTAAGAAAACTATCCTGCAGCCTAAAGAAAAAGTGTCCAATATACGAAGTGGAAACACACTAATTCTCAAGAATTGCATGTTTCCATGGATTTCATCCAGCCTATTTGACATACTTTGGACAGATATTTAAAGTTTTTTAAATCACGTTTTTCTTTAAAAAGCAGTGGGGAAAAAAACCCAGAAAAATAATTAAGGATTTTTACATCCGTTTTTTACAGCTAAATACCATAGTAACTTCAGTGACACTTAGTGTAAATCACTCATGTTAAACATAAATTTGACAAACACCACTAGCCAGAAAAGTAACTTTGTGTAATCCTTCCTAAGACAATGAATTATTGTAGTAGAAAAGCAGAATGGCCGTTCTTGAGCATTTGACAAGTACATTAAATGTGTGAACTGCTGAAAACAGTAATTTCAGTCTACCAGCTGCTTGTTACATACTTACAAACTTCATTATCATTGCCAACACCAGCCTTGCAGTAGCAGAATGAAACCTGTAAAGAATTGCTAGAACCCTCAAATCTCTGTTAATCTTAAACCACAGGACTAGGAACCAGCCACAAAAATCATCTTTAAAGGGTGGAACTCCTTAACAGTAATTTAGTGGTTTCATAAAACAGTTTATGAGAACAGCAGCCTCCCATGAAAGGCAGAACAGGTTCCCTGTTACTTTCATCTTCTGGTGAAAAAGCTGGGAAATATTAATTAGTTTGGGCCATTTGCATACAACCCAGAATTAGCAGAAACATGACTGCTTTGTGGCAGTAGAACAAAAAAAGAAACCCACACAAAAACCTAAGATTGAGGTACCTAATGCATGAAGGGCAAGAAAAGCCCGAAGTTAGAGAAAGGGAAATGTAGCCTGACTCTAAGGCTCTACTGAACAGAGAGCAGCTGCAAAGGCATCCACATACAAAGTATCAGGCAGTAAATGAGAAATAAACCAGAATTTGTAGATAAACCACTCATAGAAACACATCTGAGCTTCTTTCATTAAATAATGTTATAGCAGATAGTTGTTATATTGCTATCAAAGCCCAAATGTTTATCTAACCAAAGACAAATCAGAATTCTTTGATTCAAGCACAGAAGACCTTTCTACCCCCAAAGTCAGTCTACAGGGACACTCCTCAGGGAGCTTTTAACTACAGCTATTATTCAGCTCTGAGCAGTTTCAGGAGGTCACTCACAAATAGGGTGTTTAACATCTCTGCACAAACACAGGCACAACATTTGCTTTGAGGAACTCAAACTGAGAAGCCTTTGTGTTAAATTGCCTTGTTAGCGAGTGTGTGAGTGTGCAAGAATGCGTGTGTGAGATTGTGTCCGAATGCTGGCAGGAGCAATTAAAGTAAAATGTCAACACTTTGAATTTCTTACACCACATCATGGCTTTAATTACACTGCCAGTTCTTCTCACCTTCTTTAAGATGATGAAGAGGGAAAAAAGTTCAAAGGAAGAAAACAAATGGCAAATCATTTTTTTGAGATCAGGATTCAGCACAGGCTCACAAAACTGTAGCTGTAATACTTGAAATTTAGTTTATTATCACTACAGAGTTCCTTCTGTTTCACCTTGCAGAAGCAACCAAACACCTAAATTCTTATCCTGTATCAATATACCTGCTAATAACTCACCAAACTAACAGCTCTTCTCAAAGACAATAATTAGAAATACAGAAAAATGAACAGCGAAAAGGGAATAGAAAAAACTACATCATATAATGACAGTGATATGTCTCAAACAGCAATTTTTCATCAATATCTATTTTTCATGCAGTAATTATAATGCTAATCTGTTCTTCTGTGACGAAAAGGCACCTCCATATTATTAATGACAACTAATATCTGTAATATTAATTTTAAATAAATAATTCATGCAATAATTTATATACTAATAATGTAATTAGACCAAGGTTATGATCTCTGAATAGTAGATCAGTGCTCAGTTCATGTTGTTATCTACTCTCCTCTGACACAATGTTTCTGGAGGCTTAATTAAAGCCTACGGTATGTTTCAGCCTTTGTTCATTATATAAATACTCTACTCCCTCTCTGGACTGTTCTTCCTCTCTGCCCAAAAGAAGTGTATTTAAGGTTTTGGCTGCACAGTTGGTGAGCACAGCAGAGGTGCATGTCAGGAGTTCAGCAGGAGGCAAACACCCAGTGTGTCCTCTGAACAGCAAGCTGGTGTTTCAGGAAGTCTTCATCTTGGGCAGCAGCTTTGTTGTAGAAGAGTTTTTCCCTGACCACACCAAGCCCACCACAAAGTTACCCATGGCTCTGTCTAAAATCAGAAAGCACCAACAGATGCTGTGGGAACAAGTGACACTTCCACCTACAGCATCTCCCCTGACTCGAGGGCCCCTCAGCACGGACATCACCGGCACCACGGGGCCAGTTTGCCCCCTGTGCATGGGTGGGATGTAACTGGGTTTACAACACGGCAAAGCACTGCTTGCCTTCTCTCTGAGCTCTGGGTGGTTCCCAACAGTCACTTCTCTCTACAAAGATCACCATAGCTCCCAACTGGCCAAATAACCTCTACTTGTTAAGCAAGCTGAGGGAAGAAAACTATTTGTTTTCTTCATTTGGAAATACTTCTTGGATTCTAAAATGTGGGGGTGGAGAGGAAAAGACATGAGAAAAAAAAATAGAACTGAACCTCTAATTACCTTTTCTTAGAAAGGCTCTTTAGACTCTTCTCTACTCAAGACCATTAACTAATACTTGTTCCATAGACAAACCCCATTATCTGTTTAATTAGTTCTGATTAAGTTTGGACATGAGCAGCACTGCACAGAAATGTTTTCTCAGTGGCCCATAATTGTTGTGGTGCTGTTCCACTCCCAGACTCGTGTCCATATCATGTAGCACCACTATTTATCAGGAACATCTCTGCAGCTCAGACTGCAAAGAGCACAAACAGGAGGGGCAAACAGTGCAGTCTTTCCCTCCTTATCTGCATACCTTCCATTTGCTTCCAAGATAACTCTTGGCTGATTATTCCCCTCCTGGTTCCCGTCGGCGGGAACCAGATAATGCATCTGCCTTCCATTCCCTGGACTGACTGTGCAAAAAAGTATTCTTGATTGTCTGAGAGCATCCCATCGTGCTGAAATAATGCAGTCACTTAGATTACTCTGGAAACATGCTTTCTACTACAGAGCTCCAATTTCCTAGGAGAAATGGCTTAAGTGCATTGGTAGTACAGCATTCAAGACTGCTTGGCACCAATTTTCTTCTCCTTTCTACAAGTCTATTATAATAATTTATGATGGACATTTGGAAGATATTTTATCTTTACAAACTGTTCTCAATAGTAAAGCCTGGAAGATATTCAAGGTTTCTGCATCTCATCTGGTGTTAAAGGACAATTTTACTATAGTGGCTCAACCAACTCTTTCAGAAAATTTGTTCAGGTTGGACCCCTGTGGGAAGGGAACTACTGAATCCCTTCAAGGTGTTCATGCAAATTCCACTCATTTCCCAAGACAAACCACACAACTCTGCTGGACCAGCAGCATCTTGTGACCACTCCTGCACACAGGAACATCTGTTATTTACCCTCTTCTCACCAACACCACTGTCTCAGTCCTAAAACCACATACCAAAACAACTGACAAATGACAGACTTGCAGCTACACCTAGAAAATCCAGACACACTTTTAACAACTGCACACTTTACATTTTTTTGGGGTTTTTTTCTAGATTTAAGGGTTAGTGGTGTGTTAGAAACCCCAGCAGAGACCATTGTCTTTCTTTACTGAGGTAAACATGTCGTTTATTAATGACTCTTGCTAATGCTACAGCATCTCTGAGGCTGTTGGTAAGGTTCTCACAGAAGCAGCAAGCAGAAGACAGCCAGTGCAATCACAAATTACTTGCTTTTGTAAAGCATAGCGTAGTTACAGACCTAAACAGTGAATTATGTTGACTAATGCATTAGAAATGAAACGTGCTTTACAGGAAGGTTGCAGGAGTCACTATACAGTAGGTTTGATAAGATTTCGCTTCAAGAAACACTAGGAAGCAGGAAAAAAAAAAGAAAAAAGAGGCAACATGACACTCCATAATCTAAAGTTACATAATTACTTATTGACAGTGACAAGTGCAACATTGAGGGTAAAATATTACATATTTAAACAAAATGAGTAATTGCTGTACACATCTATTTAGCACGCATTCAACAACAAGGTGAACGAGAGGTCTCTTCATTCCAGCTAAAAAGTCTATTAGCCTAATTTACAATTACCCACACACTAGAAAAAAGCTGTCAGGGCACAGAAATGTCACTGGTGACAGTTTACATTACACCAGTGCTCAGATCACAATGGAACTGTTAGCAGCAAATTACCATCAACTCAAAGAAACACAGAAGTGCAAGAGTTGGAACAATGTAAATCAATCTCCCAGCAAGCCCATTTTTTCCCAGATGTTTTACAAAAGCTCAAATAAAGTCACACAATGCTAATCCATCCTGGTTTTAAAAAGGAGTCTGAGAAAATGTAAACATTCTCTTGGTTTTTAGTGTGAGAGTAAACACACGGGGCACATTTATAGGGCACTCTTGCACAGAAAATTACTTACAAAAGTCATTTTATAATTAAAGTTTCCTAGAAAATATTTTAAGAAATAATTTTACTGGCTTAGCCTACAAAATCTATTGCAATTCTGCCTTTATAGAAATGCCTCAATCTAAATTAAATATCTATTTATCTAAATGTGGTGTAATCATGTTTTCCTGTTCCCCACCTTCCATCACTTGCTTGTTATGGTTAAAACTAATGACCACCTTTCCTTCTTGAAAGTAGTGCTGATTTCCTATTGCCTGTGGCAAGTTGTGGTTTTTTCTTTTATATTACACTACCGTAAAATAACATTATCAGGGATGCTTATGCTTCACATTACATTTTCAAGAGGGAAAATAAAAAAAAAAAAAAATCATGGCTTGCACCCACTCTTGTCAAAACTTTAATGGAATTACACACCAGATCTCCTTGCAAAGCTCAAATTACATGATAGTTAGACCAGGCAGTCAATAAAGAATATATTCCATTTCTACCCTGAGAAGACCACTGTGTAGCTGATGCCAAGGCTACTCCGAAAATTGATGATAACAGAGTGACCACAAGGTTAAAAACTGTGAATACTCTCAGTAAGCTTGCTAACATCCATACTAAGTTCCATTTTAGGAGTTTCTGAACAGTAAGGTCAAAGTCAAACTGCCAGAGTCAACCTCCCAGTGGAAAATCTGCACCAAGACCTATTTTTGCAAGTTAAAGCAACTTCTGAGTATCAGCTATAGAATCGTACAGCCAGCAACCACTACAGCCAGTAAAGAATTCAATAAAGACATTTTAAACCACAGCAGTAATGGTTAAAGAGATGCTGATGTGTCAGTGATAAATAATCAAATTAAAGCTCTACTATGTGAAATAACTGCGTTTGTTCTGTGGGGGTGTTACAGTTCTCCTAAGTTACAAAAGTAGAACTTGAGATATTTTGAGAATAATTAACCACAGTAAAAGAGTGAAGGGCTTGCTATGCAGGGTATGGAACAAAGGTAAGGATGGAAGTGACAGGCTTTGTTAATTACCATCAGGGGAAAGAAACTGCTGTGGCTTCTTCTCCTTTACCCAGCCAAAGCAACTCTCCTTTCACCTTTCCGAAATTGAATAAACGGTTAAAATACTTGTTCTCATCTCTGCTCAGCTCTGGGGCAATCTGCCACTCTCATAACCCTTAACAGCTTCATTGATCCTGAAAAACTTATCATTTTGGGAAATCATTACCATAAAAAGATATTTATAAAACACCTGCTACCAGCCTTGCAATTAACATCAAATTGCTGACTCAGCATTGTAGGAACTCAGCAACTCTTTGCAGTGACCCAGCCCAAGCCATTGAGAAGTTTGAGAGTCCTCAAATAGGGACTTTGCTTTAGAAGTCACAAAGAAAAGACTGTTCTAAATAATTATGGATACGGATACTCCTTAGTAAGTGGAACACTTCCAGATGCTATACAAAGATCAACTCTGACAGGGGAGGGTCTCACCACAGCTAAAACAACTCCCAGCATTCCAGCACCTTTGACCATTACCTGTAGCTATATGATATTTTAAAACAGAAAACCTGTATTTCTTTCTTGTGAAGAGGTGCTTGTGCTTAGAAAACTTCACCTTTTTTTCATGATCATTGCTAAAATCAGCAGCCCTAAATCTCAGTTTAAGGCAGCATAGTATGAAGGTATCTGTACCAGAGCATGTGGCCCACAGCACCAGAACAGAACCTCAGGAACAAGCATGACAATAAAGAGAATTAGAGAACTAGGTTTTTAAAATAGAAAATTGCAATAAAAGTAAATGGATTGAAAGTCTAATGGTGGAATGGGAATTATGTATTACAGCCCTGGGCATAGAGATCAAGACAGTAACAGCCCACTAAGCTTCTTTACCTAGAAACAATCACTGCAAAAGCATGTCTAAAACGGGATATTTGTGAGCCAGGCTGCTCCCAAGTCCTCTGTAGCACTACCACCTTCTACACCACAGTCAGGCTGTTCTGACCTGACTACTGCTGACAAACTACAGGCTGCTATTTTCCCTTCAGCTACTCCCATCTAATTTCTTTAAGCTCATGGTGCACACAGCCCCATTAAATAATTTTCAATTATCACCTGCTTCACGTTGTCTATAAAGCACCGCTGCTCCACGCCTGCCCAAAGTGAAGCAGAAGTCTAAGCAAAGTGAACAAAAGCCTAAGTTTGCACACGTGAAATGCTCTAGAAGACCTAACAAAATTACAGCTCTGGTGACTTTCACCATTTTCCTCACCCCATGAATTACACTTTCTGCTGGCTGGCAACAGAATTTCCAGCATGCAGCTGCTGAGAGAAGTATTCAAAGATGACACTCAAAGTTATTACATAAAGTCTGAAGTTGACAGGGATACACTGAACCATCATGGCTGCAAAAGCAGTGGAAGCACTCAAGTCTCAGAAAAATATCCCATGTGTTACAGAATTAGTAACATTAGTGCAGAATGAGAAATAGAGGCTGAGAAAAGATGCACTTCTACAGCAACAGCGACTTTTGCCAAACCCATTACAATTCACATACACACAAGGGCAGGAGCAAGGCCAGACCTTTACTTTGTTATTTCAGTCCCCTTGTGCTCCACAATTAAGCTTTAATAGCCATGTGATATTTTTAGCAGTTTTGAATGGACTGCTGTTGCTATTTTTACAAGTACCACCATTAGCCTGCTCAAAGTGTTGGTATGTAAAATGCATTTTTGCTTCTACTACTTAGGGTAGACTCTTCAAATTACTTTAGGAAAATGAAGCAATTAACATTAGAGATGAACATCTACTGCTGTTTTGGGATTTCTTTCCTTACATTTGATAATTTATGGACATAGAACTAAATACAAACAAAAGGAACATAATAGTACCAGTGTTGAACTCCTCCTGGGAGGATAGGGGCAACACAGAAGTGATTATTAAATCTGCAGGGAAAAAAAATTCTTAGCCTAAAGAACTTGTTCGACCTTGAGATGCCTGCAAGAAAACCACAATTCCAGCAAAAATCAGTTAGTTAACACATGTTAACACAAAGTATTACCAGCTCAGAAGAAAAGATGATGGAAAAATCCCAAATGTTGTATCTATGATAATCTTTGTTTGCTTTTTTTTAATACTGGTTTTAGAATCTTTACGATGACATTTTTCCTTGTGCTGAGCAGCTGAACTGCCACAATCTGTCCAACTGCTTCAGTCTAGAGGCTGACATTCCCCACTTCCTCCTGTACCTCTCCATCCTCCTGCTTTATTTCCAGTATTTGATGCTAATATTTACTAAACTACTTCCTCTGCTTTTTACTTACATGCCCAGCTCAAGATGTCTCATTGCTCTTACCCTGTCTATGGGCAAATTATTCCAGCAGCACTCGACAGCACAGTGCAGATTTCCTCTGCCCCATTACCAGTCTTGACAAGTTCTGTTTCAAGGTACCATAACAACTGTAATTTATAGCTCCATACCAAGGCAGGGGCTTGAACAGTTTGAGTCACCAGCCAGAGGCCTGGATTCCCATTAAAGTGTTTTTACAAAGGCTCCAGTTTGGGGGTTGGCCAGAACTAAAACCTGATCCTGTTTATAGTCACGCTGCTACACCTGTGCAATAAGTCACCTCTCTCAACAGAGCCTTTTGCAAGCCACAGCACACTCCCAGACCAAAATATTCCTTATTCCCTGAGAACATGCCTCCGGGTGTATTCCCTTCTCCTTAACATGGTTATTAGAACCCGGAATTTCTTACTGCTGTCTCTAGAATCATCCATCACAGCACAGTGTTCTGCCCTTGATGTGTTGCTTCACCTGGCTGCTCTACTTAAGGGTGCTTTACACAGCCTACAATAATCACTCTCTCCTTTTCATGCACACTGACAACATAACTTTCCATGGCCCATTCCTATACCAGGAATCACTGCTTGGATTTCTCCAGATAGCACTTGAAGACATGGAAGTTTTTGACCCTCTAAGCACACACAGAGAGCAAGTTCCTGGATTCCACACATTGAATAAAGCAAAGTTTTGTCTTTCCCTTGATGCACTGTGAGTGTTTCCATGAACTGAACCTTCCTTTTTGATTGATTCAAAACAACACTTCAAGTGCTCATCTTTGTGTAGTTTAAATATGTACTTTTCCAAACAACCATCAGTAACATGAACTCAAAAGTAGAAATCTGCTCTTGCTGACACACTCTCCACAATTTTGAGTCGATCCCATTAGTAGAGACTCTACTAGAAACAAAATTTGCCAGTCAGTGATAGTCTCGTAACTAGCATACAGAAATAGCTAAGAACCCAATACTTTCAGGGAAAATGTTTAAACACTTTAGGTTTGAGTTCCATGAGAACAATATTTACTGTTCTGAAACACAACCTGTACTCTGACACAGCAAAATGATCTTTCAGCTCAGTCTTCCTTTCTGAACAACACCTAATATTAGGACAAATCATACAGAAGGAATAGACTACTGCTGAGTTCTCCAAGATCACTCTCTCAGGTAAAGGATGTCAGGACTCCTCCAGAGGAAAAATGAGATTCCCAACTTGAATGATACATCTCACAGGTTTTCTTTAGTAAAATAATAAAATAATAGTTCAAAAATTCCCATTAGACAAACTATTAGCAAAGTAAACCAAAACCTTCAGGGTTTGTTTTGTTTAAAAGCTGTTTTGTTATCAAGTTTTTGTACTTCACAGACAGCAAATGCCTGCAGTGTTATGTAAGGGAAACTGTTCTGCAAAAAGGCACCAGGTTGTCATCAATGCAATTGGCAGGGAGGTTTGACAGACTGAGTCCCTTCCTTGCAGTTATATTAATCATGCATTCTGTATCACACAATTGGGTGTTTCAGGGCCCAAGTGTGTTCACAGCATTGCATACGCCTTGCTGACTTTCTAACACCTCATTTATTGGCAAGAATATTCAACCAAGTCTTGAATAACCAGCAAATGTTCCCGAAAAGGAATTGGGGAATTTGCACCTGCACCACAGTACTGATAGTGGGAGTTACACTCAGCCTGGGAAGAACATCAGAGTACCAGCCTGTCACCAGAACCTCTAATCAAAAAAGCTATTGTTAACTGCTGACAAGAATAACGAATTATCACCCAGAAAGGCAGAAGCAGAGATTGTTTAACATGCAACAATTAATATGTTTCCAATGACAGTTTACAAATTAAAAAGCAAGCTAGCCAAAAGTTACCTAACACAATTTGGAACTTGTTTCAATCATTTATTCAGCTATGACAAAGTTTAAGACTTTGTTAATTAACAGTAATAGATTAAAAATATGCCACAGTTGTCATTTTCCAAGTGTTCTTACTGCTAAGAAAACAAGAAATAAACACACTAATCCCAAGTAAAAGCTTGTAAGTGTGTAAGAATTGTAGAAACAGAACTCCTATATATTATTATTTCCATGCTGACACATCACAGTATTTTAGGAAAATCTCCCTCCAACAGAGCAGCAGCAACTATAAACAGTTTCTCTGGAAGCACATTCCTTATGGAATGGAAACAGTAATCCACGACTGCAGTTCCTGTTTAGTTCCTGTGTAAAGCTAAGCTGGAGATGTCAATATGAGCTCCAGATCCCTTTTTTCCCCTAAAGTTCTTTTAGATGTAAAACTCCCTATTATCAGCTCCTTGGACAGTCTCATCTCCCAGAAAAACTTTAAAACAAGATCCTCTGCAGCTAAACTAAAGCTGGAAATGGAAGGTTACAGAAAGAAGAAGAAAAAAAATCTTAATTTCCATTTCCAGGAACTGCTGTAACACCCTGCCTCCCATCCCAAATGAAGCATCTCCGCTGTACAAGCCAACCAACATCTGCTGGACCGCCCGAGATCCTGAAGCAACCTGCACACAGCAGAACAGAAAGCGTTCTCCATCCTATTCCCCTGGACACCTCTTGGAAAAGGAAGGCAGAAACTCGTCCAGTTCTGCACAGCCTCAAAAGGACCAAGTCAGCTGCACCTATCCAAGGACACAGTGGGCTCTCCCCCACATTCCCCAGCATTTATTGGCTGTTGGAATTTATTTTTCCACGCTGCAGACAGATGATATTGTAATTACTTATGACAGGTAGAGCAGAAAGGTCAGACAGACCGCTCAGGGGAAGGCAGACTTCGGGAGAAAGAGAGAGATTAAAAACCAGGGGGAAGAAACAGCCCACCCAGGGAGACCTTCTAAAGCACCCAACTGATCCTGGAATGCGAATCCATTTTATTTCCCACTAAAACTGATGGAAATAACATCTCTATTCCCTAACTTCTACAACAATAGATCTGGCTTTTACAAAGATAGAAGATAGGCTCAAAGCCCATTTTAGATTATTTTCCCTTTATTAAAGATCAATCCAGAAAACTGAAAAAGCTATTTCAAATGGACACAGAACAAGAAAGCTTCTTTCACTGAAACACAGGCGTATCCAGGGAAGCTGGAAAGATAGCAGCAAGACCAAACACTGATTCTCCTTTTCTTTATGCTCTTTTCTGTTTAAGAATAGATGCATTTTTAGGCAAAAAAAAAAAAAAAAGTCACCCACCATTTACTTTTATATCTGTGGAATAAGAAGTGCAAAAACAATGCAAGAAAGTAAAGCAGAAGGTAAAACGACGAATATATTTCAAATAGAAGCTAAAAATTTGACAATTTTAAATTAAAATTAATCATGTTTTATAACAGACATTCTGCTACAGCTTTTTACACTGGAACAACTTTATCCCATCTAGACATTTGTATGCCATTAAGATCCATTCAAAGGAGTTTTAGAAGCCAGTAGATAGTCATAAGATACTCTGTAATTTTATGTATACGTGATAACATTATATGTATACTACTATTACTACATCCAACTAAACACAAAAGCAAGATTTAGGTGAACCTTGTTCATTTTCAGGTGAAGTCCATGAGTCACCACCAGTTCATTTCATTTTCTGGAGATTCTGTTTTGTCACAGAAAAGTCTCTTTAATCTTTCTACTGCAATAGTCACATTTTTTATAAATAAAAAGAAATCTCTGAAATAAGGAGAAAATACCAGGCAACCTTCTAAACAAGGGCCTTCAAAGGAAGTCTGAAGTGGTTTTTCCATTTGGGTACTTTTTTTTTTTACACAGTCTAAACATTACCAGTCTAGTTTACCCAATTAGTGTCAAAAATTAATTAACTAAAGTCTGCCACCTTTCAAAGCAGTCACCCAGCTTAAAGCTTTCTGAGGTGGCTTACCTTCAGTTCTGAGAAGAATTGTGCTACTTGATACAAAATACATAAATATTCATTGTGCCAGGGAGACTAGAAAATTTGTTTAGGATTGCTTGTTAAAATGTCTGCCCAGTTCCTTTCGATTCAAGTCTGGTCAATGAATGTCGAGCTCATTGCTGCTAATGAATAACCAAACAATTAGTGCTCAGGTACGCTAACATGTGGAATAGCAATCAGAGTGAGGGCAAAATAACCCGCTCAGACAGCACTGCAAGGATGTTTTATGCTCCCCTGATAGCAGCAAACAGGTTTTCTGTCATTAGGGCAAAGCAACAGAAATCCAATTAAAGTTTCTGAACCACAATTGATGTGAATCTGTTTACCCAAAGCCATCTTTTGGCTGGACTAATTACTATTACTTTATTTGTCCAGTTGCTAAAGATGGCTCTAACTTGATCCTGAGGCCCTCACAGAGCCATTCCTTAAGGGACACCTCATTGTGGGGTAAGCAGAGGTGAAGCGCATCAGAGAATATCAGCTCCAAGACATACATCAGTAATGTTAAATATTAATTCCCTTTCTGCTCTCGAATACTTCTTCGAGGAAGGCTTCACTTTCATAACTTTAGAGAAGACAATTCACAGTTCTTTCTTTCTTTTTTTAAAGGACCAGGACAAATGCACTTTTACTTTGTAGCTAATGTCTGGGTTTCCAGAAATGGGCACTTCCATTTTCATCATGACCCTAATTCCACTAGGAATAGCTTAGTATTTCTTTATAGTTACTTGGAAAAAGAGAAGCAATAAACCCCTCTAAATACTGATTCATTTGTAGAAATAGCCTCACATGGCTCTCAGGGGACCACAAGGAGACAGCACAGTTTAAGTAAATAATCTCTCTCAACCCAGTTGAGCCATTTGCTGCCCATTCTCTTTACACCACAAGCATCTGCAGATTTATTCAGTTTGTGTCAAGATGACACCAGCTCTGGCTATCTGCACTACTACTTCCAGCCTTTTCTTCCCCCATCCTTTCCTCACAGTTTTATCTCCCATGTACTTATCTTCTGTTTTATTTTTCAGGTTTTCAGTGTTTAACTTTAGCAAGTTTTTCTATCACCTTCAGTTTTTACAAAAAACACATTGTAACAAAGGTAAATTAACAACAATTTTTCACAAGTAACATTTTTTCCCCCTAATTTTTTTTTGATAAGTAAGATACTCCAGCACTTACAAGAATTAAAAATATATATATATATATATGGATATAAAAAAGATGACTATAAAATAATAATGATGTGTCTAAACTGACTTAACCTAAATCCTGTGTACAAAGGTGTTTTATACTTAAAGCAGTCTGAGTGCTATTGAAAGCCATTAAAACTATGGTTCCTCCTATTTTGTCTATTCTAAGAACACCTTATCAGCATAACAATCACAACTGCCCAAGCTGTCACATACAAGTGCATTTCCCACTCACACACAAGCACCTCACTGAAACAGCACTGCTGATATTTTAAATATTTAACAGAGCATCAAAAGTCATGGGCTTGATTAGTTAGGGCCAAACTGCTTCCAGGTCTCTCACCATTCGGATTGGAAGCCTTTGCCCATTACCATATAAATTCACCAGCTACTAAAAGCTGTAGCTGTGTATTTTTACATTCAAAATCCATGTCTGTTAATTAGTCATACAATTTAAGCTTTCAAGCGATCTTTCAATTAATTTTGTCCGAGTCCCTGTCCTACTGTCAGATAATGGTTCTATCACACAATTTTATTCCTTGGGGAAAACCAGGGTTCAGGTGGGGTGGAGAGCAACAGTAAGTAGGTACAGACTCCCTAACAGCTCCACTTGTCATTTTTCCTTGCCTCAGACACACTGTTACAACTGTGACACATTATCAAAAAATTAAATCAAAAATTAAAACTTCAGGGAGCCTGAAAGTCTGGTTCTAGTGACACAACACCTAGTCAATATCTATCTCTTCAATTTGCCAGCAGAGCTTGCATTTTACCTCAGCACATTTAATAGCTTCCGTTTTAAATTACATCTGAGTAGAAAAGGCCAGAATAACAAGGCTGCTTTGTAAAGCAGAAGTCGCACCTCTGCACCCCTGGATCCATGCACAGGTCAGTTAGACTATCAGTAAAGCAAATTAATAATGTACTAATATTTCTTTCTTTTTTAAGATGCTTCTTGTTTTCGGGGAGAGGAGGAATTTCAGATGGCATTAAAAAGGTTTATGATACCACAAAAAGGTCAACACAAAAGCAGACATAAAAAGGGTACTTGATTGCCCGAGGTAAATTTAATCCCAGTAACAGAACCATTCAGAGCTACATGCACACTTCAGCTACGCAGTGCTATCCTTCTAAAGTGCTAAAAGCCAGAGCAAGGCACCCAGCTCATCGTTCCTCCTCCTGCCAGGGGAGCTGCAGTTCCACTGGCAGGTGGGAATGTTTGCACTGCCAGCTCCACACTTCCAGCACAAGGCAAGAGGGAAGGAGAACACACAGCTCTGTCTGGGCTTCCCTCACGCTCAGGGGACAGGATGAAAATTCTCATGTAAAGTAAACTTAAAAAGACTAAGTAATATAAAGCTAAAACTACTAAGCCAAATTTAAATGGTAGTAATTGGTAACTTTTCCAGAGAGACAGACTGATTTTCTAACCCTGTGTTCAGTTCTTTACATGGCAAAGAAACTCAACAGAAGTGTTTTATACCGAAGCCAAGGGAAGTTTAAAATTAGTAAATCAACAAAAATGGCTCTAATAGGCCACCTTCCTCTCTAACCTTTTTAACTTCTACTTCCAATTAATTCATGCTTTCTGTAATATGTGTAATTATCTAACATGCTATTTTGCCATAAAAAAATCTACTAATTTAGTTACACTCCACAGTTCTGCTCTGTCCCAACAAGCCTTGGGTGACCTATTCGCAGCTCTCAGGAGCTCAGCAACCCCAGAACAAAGATTTAATGGCACACACGTGTACACAGACTGCACTGTTTCTGAACAGCTGAACCAGTCAAGAGTTAATGCTGCCTGGTCATACAGACTTTGTGAAACTTGCTTTCTATATAGGCTTGGAGGAGTTTGTTTTTGTTGTCCTTCAGTCTGTCATATGTGACATGCAGCAAAACAATCCATATCCATCTGAGTGACACACTAATATCTAGGGATGAAAACATGACAGAAGAACAAGGTCTTCCTGTCCTCTTACCTGAGCTCTTTCCTGGCCGTGGTGATAAACTGTTATGGAAGAAGGAAGATGAGAGACAGAGGTGGAAAAGCAGAGTGCTCCACTCAGTTTAGCCTGATTTATAGCTGACAAATGACCCAAATCACACTGAATCACCTCAAACAAACCAACCAACCAACAACCCAAACCCCCAAAAACCCTACTAAACATTAGTCCTGTGCCACAGAACAAAATGAGGTTGCTTTCCACCACCCCATGTAACTTCATTTCTCCCTTTTGATCATTACTTAAGGGCAGAAGGCTTTCATTTCAGAAATTTAGAAGCTTTGTGAAGTACAAAGGCGTATTTCAACTAAAATTTCTAAATCAGTACTTAAATGCTCACAGACATTTTACCTTCAAATACCCTCAACATATTGAAGTACACAGATACATTGTTTTCTGTAGTTAGGATGTCACTTAAAAATTAAGTCTGTGAAGTGCAATAAAGTGACCTCACATACCTTTAAATGTGTAATTTTAGATATAAAGTGTAGAAGTTCTAAGGTCGTGCTTAAGTGTCAGATGGAAAAAAACTTTCCTTCAGCTCATGCAAAAGAGGGGCATTTCCCACAATTACATGAGATTAGGAATCACTCGGCATTTCTAGAGCAAACACCATTTACACATTCAAATCAGCATTTGTTCAACAATGAAAACATAGCCAGCTAGATACAGGCTATTTCCATGGCTTTTTATCACAGAACCTTAATCAGTGTCCATCTGATTCTGCAGAAAGACTCCACACAGCACAAAAGCACAAGATGAAACCCAGACAAGCTTTTCATAATGCTGTATCACTTATATTCCCTGGATTAACCACTTAGATGGGGAATAATGGAATTAGGCTAATGGAACACAGTGTTTTCTGTAATTGTATATTGTGCAAGCACTTTGCACATTTCAAACCCAGACTTCGGCTCTTCTACTCTGTTACTGCATCTGCAAAAACATCATTAAGGAACTGGCCTCCTTGCTGCTTCCTCTTCATCACTTCAAAGAATGCAGCAAAATGTCTGTGGGAGGCAGACAATCCTTTCACTTACTTTCCTCAAATTAGATCTCATCCACTCTTGGTAGAAACCTTACAACAACTTAAATTACCTGGGGCACTTAAGTGTTGAAAACCAGGCTGGCTGTGTCTTTCCTCAGAGACTTCCAGTGTAAAAGTCCTACTGCCTTGGGGTTTCTAGCACTTACAGAAGAAAAATAGTATTTGTATATAATATCAGGTACTGAAAGACAAACTAATTGCTATGCATTTTTATAATTTAGAGAACACATTTCTGGGAGGGTTGGACATGAACAATGAGAAAAAACCAGCAGCAAATGCCATTAGAAACCAGATCCATGATAAACAGGTAATTTATTTTGGTTTTCTCTAATAAGGCCATTTGATCATTATATTTGGCAATACCTTACACAGCACAAACTATCACTGTAATCAACACAATGACATTTACAGGGAGGGGAACAGACCCACATTCTGGAAGCAAGTGAGGGCTGAAAAGGAGTTTCAAGGAATTCAACACTGAGGTACAATCTTTTTTGTCTGCTCTACCCTCCCACTGCATTTAAAGCATGCCTGCCTCTCATTAGAGTGTCTGGAAGTTATGAGCACCCACACTGAGATTAGAAAATGCCCCTAAATCCACAAATTCTTCAAGTAATGAACTGTAATGTGAAAGGAGACAACAAAAGGAAAAGGTAGAATCTCGCAGGGATTGGACAAAAGTTTGCCGTAGCAACCCCTGCTTAACAAATTCTCTGCCAAGCAATTCCTACCCACAAGAGGTACATTCCATTCCCCCAGCCTCCAGTGTCTTTTAAAGTTAAAACTTCTGTCTTGCTGCAGTTTATGGCACATTTTTACTGTGTGTACTTAGGAAGCAGGCAAGGCTGACTAAACAGATTTCCTCCATGACCTTTACTACTGTCGGCTGAAAACAATTTAGTCCATTTTAAGTCATTTGAGAGCACTGTAAACATTATCCAAGGGGCTTAGGACTGACTGCCTAAAACATGACCTTTCAAGCTGACAGCTGACAAAAATCCTCCACTTTAAACCATTTTAAAAGATATGATAAAGGTTTCTTATCCTGCTAAAACAGAAAGGAATTTTCCTTTTTCCATTACAGAATAAAGATGCCTTTCATTCCACTTAAGAAATCTTGGTTTTTTTGGTTTTTTTTTTTTTTTTTTGAGGGGCATGGAATAATGGGGAAAATAACCTAAAGTACTCAGATACTTTCTCTCTTGAATAAAAGTTCAATCCACCCAATTAATATAAACCAAGAAGTGAAACAAAGAGGGTATGCAAACAATGAAAGAGATAGGCCATGCAGAAATAAAAAACCTTACATTGGAAATAGTTTGGCTGGAAATTAAAAGAGAAAGAATAAATTATACAAGCCAGTTTTATTAACACTTGGTACACATACACCTGTTTAACTCCTTCCTACTCAAGGGAAGATAGACATCGCTTTCCATCTTGCCATTCCCAGTCACACTGGAAGTTAAGACAGCAGTCAGTAAATCCAGAGCTGCAATCCAACAGCTATTAGCTGTGCTATACTTCAAAAATAAAAGTCAGAAGAGTTTTTAATGCTGGCTTTGTCTCTTGGTCCACTCATAGTCCCCTTGGCTCTAATCCTACACTTTTCCCAAAAGGACTGTGGTGCTCTCTCTTCCACAAGCAAAGCACATTCTTGGCATCTTTTTGGGACAAGGACTACATTTTAAACTACTGTGAAAATGTAATGAGCACACAGGATCTCAGGTGTAGCAGTCCTTGGGCCTCATACGTGCTTAAACATCTTCTGGTCTAGAATTTCAACCAACCACACACATGCTCTACATCTAACTTCTCTAGTCATGCAAAGATAAAAGACCAGGTATATGCTATACTTCAGATCTTGTCTGCAGTGCACTAAAGACATTAGATTTTGTCTTAATCTCTCAGTAGGATCACTGGGCTTGGACAGAGTCAGTAAAGCACTAAGGATTCTTCTTCCTTATGCAGACTTTTCCTGCACCCTGTGACTTCCCCTGAACTGATCTTTTTTGCAGATGAAGCAAAGCACAATCCCTCACTCTCTGTCTCAGATTTGGCCAACTGGTTCTGTAAATTGTTTTCAGACAGATGCACAAATCACTCATTAAGTAATCCCATTCCCAACATCAGCCAGAGTTGCCTAAATCATAGTCGATTCCCAAATGAAGGAATCTCGTTACTTCTGTGGACTAGCACTGCAGCACATACTTCAGCTAGTTTTTTAAAACTGCTCTTAGATACTTGAATTTTCTGTTAAACATGAGTGACACACTGGAATCCTTTGGGCTCAAAGAGGGGACTGAAGAACCTGAGAGATTTATCCAACATCTAAATAGAACAGAGAACATAAACCTGCAATGACTATACACAAACTCTTCTCAACTAACAGCTTGAGAGCAGAGCAAACCAATAGGTGAAAGAATCAAAATAAACACGAGATAATGCTTTTTTCACAGGTCATTTTAAGCTCTAAGGAGGAGGCCAATCTATAGAAGCACACAAGGCATCTGCAGTATCACAAAGGCAACAGACCATTTATATGGAGAATATTACACACAACTGTACAGCAGCACAGGAGAATAAAGCTAAGAAGGCCTCAAAAAGAGTCAAACACCTCTCTGCACCATGCATATGGCACTTCTCAAATGCACATTCATTACATGGAATGCACAACACATGTAACCAATAGAGCCCCTGTCTGCTACTCTCCCTATAGGAACACAGTCATGCTCCTGGTGACTGGAGGTCGTGTTTGTCCTGAGCATAGCCTTGATTAAAAGTTTACATTGCTGGTATAAAAATGAGGGTCAGCAGGTAGTAATGTCAAAACAGAAATCCATCAAAGCTGTAGCAATAAACATTTCAATCTTCCTTCAAGTATGTTGAAAATTAGTCTGTAATGCTAAGTGTTTGCTTTTTAGACTTAAATAATCAGAAATTTAATGGGGGGGGGGGTCGGGTCCATTTGTTGTTGTTTTTATTTTTTTTATTTAAGTTTTATTTTCTATATGTCACTGATTCACAAAGTCTAACTGGTGGCCCTTCACAATCCACTAAGGGATGCTGCTCTCCGGGTAAGATTTTTTAACTCAACCAAATTGATGTGGGAATAAACTACATTTGATACTTTGGCGACTTCAGGGCACAGGAACACACTGCTCATCAACCCAACTCTGTGCAGAAGGCAGCCTGACTTAACAGAACCAGAAAGTACCCAGAGAAAGCAATATAAATGATTGATTCCATATGGCAACATAGATGTTTCCATTAAAATGAAATTAAATGGATTTCAGGCTACACAACAAAAAGTATTCCACATTTATTTGGCCTTGTCATCTCACAACACTAAAACAGAAAAATTCTTATGAAGAACATATTCCATTACCAATTTTTAGAAAGTGTATCAACGTCATGACTACCAGTTTAGAATCACCCTGCCTTCCTCTTAAAACTAAAATAAAATCCACTGCAAACAGGCTGGAAATATACAATGAGATAGTGCTTACTTCCTGTGTAATTGCAAAGTAATTCTGAAAACAGCCAAAAATATTTTGAGATTCACCAAACATTCTGCTATGCAGATTTACTTGGCACTCTGAAGTACCAAGTAGTTTTACACAAAAACCCCTAACAGCTAGCTAAAAAAGAAATAATCCCTATTTAAGTCATCTTGTTCCTTTTAAAGTTAGTTTGATACTGTACCAGTCTTTGTAGCAGCACCCTGTTGTGTGTGCTGTCTAAAATATTCTGCTGTAGCCTAATCATCTAAACACTCTTTGTTTAAACCCTAATCTTCCCCAACTTTTCCCTAACTGCTGAACACCTGCCGAGAGCTCCCGTAGTTATCTTTGTGATAGGGAAACAGAGGATGAGACACAGTGCATGAGATAGAAGGGACACACACATGACTGAAACCTCAAATGATGGCCACACCGCCCATTTGGAGTCTTCCTCCACCTCATCTTCTGTGAAAAGAAACTCAGAAGATAGCACTGAATTGTTTTATTGGAGTTTGAGTGAATAAAAACACATCTCCATTACTTATTTAGCAGCAAAGTGAAGGCAAGAAAGGAATATGAATTTACATCTACCTGTCTTGCACTCATTACATACTGAATTTCCATTGTGGCCCTTTTTTTTCAGGTTTTAATTCCAATTCCTTTCTCATACTGGGCACTGTTTCTTCCTATGCAGAGATCCAACTACTCAAATAAAAGGATTCTACCCTAAAAGTAGAATAAAAACACACACTTCTGGAGAAAAGCTTTATCAGCTCGCACATCCTCCACAGAACCAACCACCTTGCTGTTACAAAGCATTCAGTTGCCTTAGGGCTTTCAAAAGCTTGTTCTTGTCTCCTGTCACACCACTTTAAGCTACTTTGTACCTCAGAAACAGCACAAGAAACATCCCTTTTCCCCCATTCCTTTGGCACAGCAGCACTGCTGGACTGACACCTCTGCTTCCCTCACCCTGCAGGATGAGCAGGGGACCCTGAACTGCTCTAGGCAGCAACAGGAGCGCACAGGACAAATACAAGATACAAATAAACATAAAAATGCTGCAAAACAGCTCAGTTACCAATCAGCTCTGTGTGTCATCTTCTACAAAATGACTCCCGTTGCTCAGACAGTTTAAGGTTAGCTTAATTTCATGTTAAGGAACCAAACCCACTAAAATAGAGTTCCTTCACTGAAAATAGAGTCAGATTTTCCAGCTTAGTATTTATTTCCATTTAATTCTTTCTTAAATTCTTACTGAATTTTAGAGAAAATATTCTCATTCATCACACTAATTTATTCAAAAGCAAATTCTTTATCCTAAATACAGCCCAAAAGGGATAGAGAGAAGATCCTCATCCCATGCTAGAATTTTTCACTAGGTCTTGGTACTCTTGCTCGCAGAAATATCATTATGATTGATTTTCTTCCCTTCTCCTTTCTTGCTTTTTTTGTCTAGGCATTTCATGTCTCTAAACATATTATGTGAACCACAGAGATTTTCTCTTTATTCAAAATTCACAGGTTTTGAGAAATCAAATGAAATCTAGAGAAGTTCCAGATTACAGATGGCAACTGTCAATTTTGCTTATGCTTGTAAGATTACCTTTAAGGGAAACATTCCTTAATCAGATTTCATGTGCTTTGCCCATTACATCTCTGCAGCATTGCTGATGTGGGAACTCCACTGGCAGGAAAAGTTTCTCCTTCAAGGTGGATTTTTTAGCTTTTTTTTTTTCCCCACAAAGTTCCTTTGTGCAATCTGTACAACACGAGCTTTTGAATGATGGCAGAACCTTCACAATATTTTTGAAGAAACATTTCAAAGATTGCAAACACAATGCTAACAAACAGATTGCCAGGGAATCATAGAATGGCCTTAGTTGGAAAGGACCTTCAAGACCATCTGATTTCATGCCCTGCCATGGGCAGGGACACCTTCCACTGTCCCAGGCTGCTCCAAGCCCCATCCAACCTGGCCTTGGGCACTGCCAGGGATCCAGGGGCAGCCACAGCTTCTCTGGGCACCCTGTGCCATGGCCTCCACGCCCTCACAGGGAAGGATTTATTCACAATATCTAAGCTAAACCTACTTCTCTTCCAGTTTGAAGGGCAAGAAGATGTAATTGTAAAAATACACCAGGCAAGTGCAGCCTCACCAAACAGGGGACAGAGACCCACAGGATGAAACAGGACCCAGCTGGGAGAGGGAGACCTTTCACAGGGTCCACACAAGGCAAGGTCCAGGCAGACAAGTCAGAGGCAGCAAAAGGCAGGGCCAGAGACAGGACTGGGCCCAGGCCATGCACAAATTCCACCTTCCTGCTGGAGACCGGACCAGAGGTGAGCCTGGAGACAAGGAACCTACAAGAGCTCCAAGGTTCTTCCAGGAGAAACAGTCCATAAGCCAGGACAGCAGGAGACGCCTTGGGTTCAGGTATTTGTGTGGCACAGCACAGGCAAGAGTCCCAGACCAACAGGCCCCAGGTTATTCTGGTCAGGGCAATTAAGGCTCATTAGTGCAGCCATGGCCTGACACAAACCAGCCAATGCTGCAGCCTCCAGGGCACTATTTAACAAAGAGTGAACGGGGAGCAGCGACTGTTCCCTGTTTCACTGGCTCTCACACCAACATCTGTTTCAGTTTAAGTCTGTATCAGTTTCCATTACCAGGATTTTAACTTGGAACTCTTTGGTAAGGCTCAAAAGGAGCATAAGGAAACTTTTAGCATACTTTTAAGAGCAGACACTTGATCAATCAGAAAACTAATATAAATTACATAACTGGACAGGAAAACAAATTCCAAACATTATAATTTATCCTGCAAAGGATCTTTAACACACTCGTCATCATGAGCCAAGGGAAAGAGGAAAGCATGACTCACTCACTCACCATTGATAATATCTCAAATTAGGATTTAGCCCAATTAATCACTGAGGATGCAGAGCAGTCTGAGGTTTTAAACAGAAATGATATTTTCAAATTATACAGTACCAACTGCAGCTGACTAGGCATTCTACTGCTTGTCTCAGTATTAGCTTTTCTGCAGTATTTTCTGTTAAGTAATTTTCTTCAGCAAAGAATAAGAATGACATCAAGTAGCACAGGTGTGTATCCTGTTACAACATCATTAGATGTGCAAATCAGTTAAATCATTAGGCAGAAAAAGTGTGTGAATCTATGACAACCATTTCAAAGCAGAGATGTTGTAGTAAGACAAGAACGGGTCAGTTGTAAAGGCTGTTGAGGATATCTGGGTACCAAAAGAGTTTATAAACGAAGGAAAGCACAAAGTATCCATTATGGACTGAGCTTATTTGTCTTACCAGTAGAGAAGGTGGTAACTAAAAGCCCATCCTCAAAGCACAAGCATCAAAACAGGCAACAGAAGAGCACTTAAATGCTGTGCTTCCCAGAGATTCCATTCATGCAGACACTTGTTCAGCTAACAGGTAATTCCTGTCTTCACACAAAACAACCTCTGAGCAGGAGAACTGTCCTAGCTGAAGTCCAGCTCCTCAAACAAAGCTCTTCCCCAGGCCTACCTGTGGTTTCCCTACCTTTACAGTGTCTGTAAGGTTGCTAAAATACAATAAGCTCTCCTCTCAAATCATTCAGTTGCCTCAGTCATTAATAAAGGATATTAATAAAGACACTTTGGAAATTTAAGGAAAAAGAAACACTTTATAAGAAAGATACTACAGAAGTAATACAGTTTATCTACACTTGCAGAGCTTTAGAGGTAGCCCATTATAAAGAGCAAATCTAGAGTTACCTTAAAATATCTGAGTTACTAGAGTAGATTAATAAAAGCAGATTTCAAATCAAAGGACACTTGCAAGTGGGAATAGTTTTGAAGGAGTGCAGCAAGTACAGGAGTGCCACAAGAATCAATATGAATACTGTTCTTTCCACTATCTCTTAAGATTTATACAATGCCACATGGAGTGCAGTAACAATATTCACTCAAAGTACAAAACAGGGGCAGTCAGCATCAAGCAAGGTTTACAATTCACATGCAGAGAGGGTTCACTCTGCTACAATGGGGACAAGTAATGGAAAACAAAAAGGAACATAACATTTTAATGAGTTTCATTCTACAGAGATATACAGCAGAAAGATCTGTTCCCAAAAACAACTGTATTATTCTTTCAATTCGACTATTTGGTTACTAAATTATTACCAAAGGGAAAGAACGTTTTGTGATACATTTGTGAAGCTCAATTTATGTAACTAGTTTCTTTGTGTGAACTAAATAGATTAGAAGTCAGGAAAGCATAATGCAAGAATAACAAGAAGTATATCAATTTTGCAGGAGAGTGACAAGGATCCCCAATGAAAATTAGTAAAAATGAGTATTTATAAGTGAGAATGTGATTTATTTATTAATCATGCAGGACAATACCACATGTCCTGCCTGAAATACTATACACCTTGGATTTAATATGAGTTTGATGAGCATTGTCATCTGGACAGGATTTTGGTTCACATTCACAGCTTCTGGAAGCAATGAACTCGTGGCCATATTACCCTGCACAGTGAGGGGTCCATATAAAAACTTCTTAATTACATATTTAACCTACAGTTTGATCCACACACAGAAAATAGAGGGATTAAATTAAATTCTCATATTACAGTTACGCAAGCTCTCCCACCATTACATACACTTCATTTTCCTCCATCACACACTTTCTTTTACCCTCAATAGTCATTGCAGATGATGTTGAGTAATCTCACCTATTCAGCATACAGAAATAGTAATTACCAACACCATCAAAAAGCAGCAGCCAAAATCACAGATTTGTAAAATTCACCAGCAGCATGGAAACCCTCAACTTTTAAGCTCTGTTTTCTAGCCAGTAAACTTTTTTTTAGCTTCTCTTCCTTCTAACTGAGACTTCAGCTTTACCATTAATGGTCACCAAAAACTGCAGCTCAGAAATGACCCCCCCCTCAAAGGCACATGGCTCAGACAGCAGCCGGGCACTGAGGCCGGACCCCCGCACACCCCTTACCTTTCCCTGGAACCTCCAGGGGCACCTTCCACCATCGGGATTCCTCCTCCCAGGAGCAGGCAGACAACGAGCAGGTCCCGTCCCCATCCTCTCCCGTCGGATGCCCCCACAGAAGGCAGCAGGGCTGCGGCGGGGAGACTCTCGTGTCCCCTCCCAGCACCGCTCGCAGGCGGCCCCGATGCTGCGGGGGTGCCCTGGCAGCCGCGGGTCGCTGGTTCTGAGTGTCCCACAGGCGTGCCCAGGATCTCATCTGAGTGTCCCACGGGTGTGCCCAGGATCTCATCTGAGTGTCCCACAGGCGTGCTCAGGATCTCATCTGAGTGTCCCACGGGTGTGTGCAGGATCTCATCTGAGTGTCCCACGGGTGTGCCCAGGATCTCATCACCGCCCACCACCGGCCCCGCCAGCTCAGCTGCAGCCATCCACCCACCAGAGCCCCAATCATCTCGTGTGTGCTTTATCCTGCGAGTGCTGCCTTTATTTTGGGGCCTAAATGGATGGATTTTCTTCTTTTTTAGTCTGGCTGTATTGAAATATATAGTATTTGTTTGAATTCACCTCAGCTATCTGGATCAGTGACCTGGCCTCTTCATTATCTGTCTTTGTGTAATCCACAGTAATTATCTTGGATGATTTCATATTTTCTTCAAGCTCATTGATAATGTGTCAAGCAGTGAAGGACAAAGAACCAATTACATTAGGATCGTATCAGAAAGTTTTCAGTAGGATGACAATTTCCCTCTGACTTCCCAGTTATTAATTCCTTAAATGCATTGTTTTAATTTCTTCATACATCACTGCCTAGAATATCATGATTCCTCATTAAAATATTTTTCTCTTAATTAAAAACTCTTAACTTTTACTCATGAACTTCTAGAAAAATAATTTTATGAATTTACTAAAAACATTCTGATTTTTAAACTAATCCCATAACACTGGCAAGTAAAAAACTCTGTTAAGATGTTTCTTATATTTTCTTTTTTATAGCTTGTGGCAATTCCTCAGGAATTTCTTGCTAATTATGAGAAGCTTGTGATTTGTAACACACAATTGAATATTACTGTCTCCTACTTAGCATAATACCAATTTATTTATTATAACTATATAGAAGTCTGGATCAATTATTGTTTTAACAGAAGCCTGACTATGCAAGCTAATGAAAGAAACTTCCAACACTTTATGGAAAGAGTAAAATAAAAACATTACTTCTGACGAGTAGATAATCTGTTTAAATTTAGACTGAAATTACTTGATTTTTTCTGAGGTTACATGACACAATACAGTTTCCCATAGAATGAGGGAATGAGGGCACACTCATTATTTTAAATAAAGTCAGGCGACATGGTGGGCCACAATCTGACCTAAGCAATGCACTTGCTCTGATGCTGAAGTTGAAGAAAAATGCTCTCAAACACATTGTTTAAGGGTTATTTCCAAGCCAGCAGTTTATTTCTGCCAAGTGTGTAACTCATGATATCAAAAACCAGGACCGTGCAGGGCACCCTGATGGACTGATGCAATTATTCAGTGCCTTCCACAAGGATGGAATTCTGTGTAGTTGTTTGAACAAGAGCAGGAGCAAAAATAGTACTGATTAATGTCCGAAGTTTATAAGTTACATCCATACACACATAGTTCTTTGATTATATTCCAGTTCCTGCAACACAATAGACTGGCAGTAACAAGACATCAAGTAAGTTCAATAATAAATACATCCTTTTTATTTTTTTTTTTGAAGGAATTACATTTTTAAGTATTTCGTGTTATTTTTTGTTACACAAAAATTAAGCAGAAATCAAAAGAAGATTATTTAAATTGATAACAAAAATATCCACACCAAATATTGTAACTTGCAGTTTTTGACTGCTAATTTTTTCCTACCTTGTGTACAAATGTTGAGCGCAGCATCTGCAAGTGCCCCACAGGCTGTTTTCTCAACCACTTCCCCACAGAAACCACTTTGCAGATTTTCACTGACATGAGTAGATTTTTCTTCGGGCCCAGAAAGCCTGAAGGACCAGACCTGTCATCTGTTCAGAAATACCATTTTGTTTTCCATTTACGGGGACAAACTGTGACATGAAATTACTGGGAGACAAAACCATGCTCCTGTGGCGGCCCTGCAGTTGTTCACGGCAGGCTCAAAGGATGGAGCAGGTTGGGCAGCTCGTGTCTTTTCCACATTTCTCAAGCACAGAGCGAAGAGATTCTACACAAATGTGTCAGCCAACAGAGAAGGGAATGAATACAGATTTAATATGCTTCTGGTCAACACTCAGCACAGACCCTTATCCTCTTGTGCTGATTAACACAACTGATCTTAGGGTTCTCAGCTGGAAACGGAGAGAAGAAAAACAAAAGTACAAAGTCGTGGTACCTGCAATAATCTTTAAATTGATTTCAGTGTCTTTCTCACAGCATCATGTTTCAATGTGCTTCTGCACTTACTTTGAAATTAAGTGTTAGCCAAATTAGTTGTAAAGAAACAGTGAATTTTGACAGAATATTCCCTTCAAAATCCATTGAAATTCAGTTTGTTCTTCACTGAAGACCATACATTAGTATTTACTTCATTTTTTTGCGGGAACAAGGAGCAATGCTTTTAATAATCAACATGCTTTCCTTCACATTTTGAAGTGCAAAAATACACATAGTAACAGCCACAGAGTAGCAGCAGCCTTATTCAGAGAGTGGTGGTGGTGAACCAACTTACATTTGTTTCTTACAGTTACAAGCAATACAGATTGCAGGTGTTTGCACTGACATTTGCTTGATATGAAAATATACTTCCAAGCAAATATGCACTATCAGGCTTCTTTAGCAGTCATCTCACCATTTTCTTTCACATTTTAAACACATGGGTGCAGGGAAAGAAAACATAATTGAGCCATATTAGTAATCATTTAAAAATGGCTTTAGATGAGGAGGATGTTCTTTGACATTTTCTAGAAGAGCTCGTTCAGAAGCAAAAGCGAGCAGTGCTGTTCACAGCTGGCTTCTCGCTCTGCTCCTGTTTCTTTCTCCCTGCACGCCCTGCACACCTTTAGCTCAGCCCCACGGCAGTGATTCTTCACACCAGCCCAGTGAGCCAGAATTCTCTCTTTGTTTTCCAGCACACAGCCTGTCGCTGTGCCGCAGCCACTGCCTCATTCCCACACAGATGAGATCCAGCTCTCAAGTGACACCAAACAGTGAAGCGCTCCGGTTCCAATTTCACACACAGAACTCTGCTTCAGACGTACTTTCGTGCAGAAAGCCAAAGAGGAAGTTAGCAGTTTATGACAAATTTTTATTGTTATTTCAAAGCACTAACAAGTTGTGAGTTTTCACCCATTTTTACATTACATATCGTGATTAAAATGCAGTAGTATTTAGGGTAGTGATGTATTTTTTTAAGTATTAGCCCATGCAGCCTTACAGGGAAAGAAAGCTGATCACACCACTACCTCTGTGAGCAGAATTTTAAGTACAATTCTTTGCAAAATGTGTCCCTTGGAAGTGTAACCCTAGATTTTTCTTTACTGGAAGATACTATGATCAAATTATTATTTTTTGCTCCTTGCTGTACTTATTGCATCTAGCCATCAGTCTTGTCTTCCACATCTTTCTTGTATCCTCGCTCCTAGCCCATTCATTTATTATCTGTCTTACTGGTCCCATTTGCCCTTACTCTACCTTTTCATTCTCTTCATGCTGCTTACATGCATTTGCTTAAGTTCTAGCACTACCTCCTCCTCTTGGTAAGAGGAACTCAAGTGTGTTTAAATCATTCTTGAGCATCACTCTCTTTTTCTCTGAAATTGGCCTTGTTTATTTAGAAAAGTCCTTCTCTGCTGTTCCTGTCATTTACATTATTTTTTCATAACTGTGTTGAATTTAGAGCAAACTTGAAGGAATCAAATAGAAATCCAGCTTTTGATGCAATGGCAGGTTTTGTTTTTCAGTTTGTACCTACAGACACACATCCGTAAACCTCTCCTTCTCAAAATCAACTGGCAAAAGCAAACAGCTCTCCTTAGTGCTATTGCTTTTAAGATCCTTTTCCATAACGGAGTTGTAGCAGAATTTCTTCACAGAGAGGGAGAGAGACAGTAGCTTTTTTGCTATAAAGAGACCTTTCTGAGATTGGGGGGAAGAGAAACTTTGGCCGGTACATGATTTGGAGATCACAGTGCTCCTTTCACAAGAATGGAAGACAGTAACTGATGAAGGGACCCTTGAGGGACTCCAGAACTATGTACACCTCTTATTTTATGTTAGTCTAATAAAAGTGTAGCTGCTTCTACCTTCAGCTGCCGAGTTCAGTTGACAAGAACTACATTTTTCAATAAATCATTTTCAAACCTCTTTTGATCTCAATTCCCTTGTGTCAAGGATAGGTTTCTGAAAAACCAAAAGCAAAGAACTCTCCTGGGCAGTTTTCAGTGGCAAGTACCAGAGACAATGGATGCCAAATGCTGCTGGGCACTTACAAGTGCTTGTAACTGTGTAGTATTCTCATCGTAACAAACCTCCCAGTACTGTGTTGGCTAAGAACATGACACAGTATTTGATGGACAAGCTGGAGCAGGGAGACCTGAGTCTGTGTGCTGCTCTTGTTCTCTCATGTGTGGCCCAAGCAGGGCACTCTGGGAGTGTTTCCTGTCCTGCTCCCCACCTGCTTTGCTTGCAAGTCCTTCAGAGGGAAAAATGTGTCTTACCAATGGGAGGCATTGTTATTATTTGAGAGCTGTATTCTCTTCCACAGTATTACCAACTAATTCAGTGCTTTGTGTACAATATATATTTCTTAGCAAATTGTACAAAATAAAACTTACAGTTGCTCAGCCACCACTTTTTAATGCCCAGCCTCCTGGACTCTTCATTCCGAAGTGATGCCAAAGGGTATCAATTACAGTGGCATTTGGGACATTTTTCACCACTGCTAACATTTCACCATTGTGTATTACCAATGATCACAGAACTCTGGAGTGCAGCATTTACCTGGTGCTCTTTTGAAACTGATAACAGTTTTTTCTCCTAAATTTGGAATGAGAAGTGAGAGTTCTTTAATTTGTAATAGCATTTGCTTGATTTGTATGCTTTTATTATGTCTCATACATGGGAGCATCACCCAAGTTTATAGCAAGACTTTTTATAAGGGAATGGAGTGCCAGGAAAAGAGGGAATGTCTTCAAACTGACAGACAGCAGGTTTAGATTGGATATTAGGAAAACAATTATTTACAGTGAGGTGATGAGGCCCTGGCATGGGTTGCCCAGAGAAGCTGTGGCTGCCCCATCCCTGGAAGTGTTCAAGGCTAGGTTGGATAGAGCTCTGAGCAACCTGGGATATTGGAAAGGGTCCCTGCCCATGGCAGGGGGTCGGAATCGGATGATCTTTAAGGTTCCTTCCAATCCAAACCATTCTGTAATTCTGTGATTCTATAAGGATCATACATAGAGCCCTTGATCAGGTTGCTTCAACCTTCTTTATCTACCTGATATAAAAAAGAGCTATCACATTAGGCCTCATCCAAGAGTATTGCAAGCCTTAACATATCACAAACCTTAAATAAAAATTATCTGTAATTGTCATTATTGCTAATTACTTTACTTGCTCCTGTAATGTCACTCATGGAATCCATTTGTGGCATGTCCATTTAGTTGACCCAAACTCAAGACTGTGAAACGACATGACTTTCTAAAGAAGGGCCTGTAAATAAAAGTATATGGTGTTTTATATTTAGAACAACATAAACGTGCTGTCACCTCATCAGTCAACTCAGTATAAATATGCTTTTCACGTAAGGTTTAATGTTCGGCATTTTGCTGCCTCCCTTGCTGACTAAGGAGTACTTTTACACGCATTACGTGCCACATTCATTGCAAGCTAATGCATTATACAAAAATAATTTTTAAAAAAATTAAATATTTACATTCCTTTGAAGGTTTAATACCAGATATCCCTAATGGCTGCATTTTCTCATTTCTGCATTTTATAGTAATTGCTTTCCTCACCATGTACTCTTTGGTGATTTTCCAATTAATTGCCAGCCCGTCTGACCACCTTTACTCTGTGTTTTATTTCTGGCTTATAAAAGAAGTTTAGCAGCTGTTAAGAACATCATGGTAATGTTTTTGACTGCTTATGAATCTGAAAATGCTAGGCAGACATTAATTAAGTCACATAATGGTATTTAACAGACACCACTATGATTGATGTGATACTTGGTGCACTGTATATGTGTAGGCAATTCAAAACACAGTTTCACAGGGATTCCCAAGCCTGGGTCTCACTGCTGAAGTCCACTTAGGGATTAATAGGAAATTTAAATCATAACATCAACAATATGACACAGTACCCAAAACCTGTGGCAGAAAATAAATGCCAGCCTGACAAATGTTAAATGGTACAAAAAGCTACAAAAGTTAAATGGTACAAAAAGCTACAAATGTTGAATGGTAGCAAAACCTATGCATTCCACTGAGCCTTCGTACACTTTGTATGTACAGACTTTACTGTATAGAGGGTTTAAAGCTATTTTTCTCTTCAAAAAACAGGAATTAAGATAAGGAAGGGCGTCATGCTGCAATGCCTTCCTGAAGCAAAAAAAAAAAAAACAAAACAAAAACACCACTGAAATGAAGAGAAAATGTTACAAAGCTCAGCTGTATTGGCTCAGTTTGGTAGGGTTTCATTTGAGGCCCTAATCGCAGGAACAAGATTTGTTCTAAATTGTTTGCATTTGCTTCTGAATATCTGGAAATTTGCTTGTTAAGTGTTCAGGTGGAGGAAAAGCCTTCTCAGGTGCAGAAAGAAGTAATGCTGTGCAGTCAGTGGAAAGAAACATTCAAACAATTATACACCCTACTGCTTCAAGTCATATTAAAACAATCTATAAGCTAATTCAATGCTAACACAATGTCTCATAAATGGTAAACGGGCCGGATGAACATCCCGGCTGTGCAGGCTGGATGAACAACCTTCCAAGTCAAGAAATGCAGTATCATTGCAGTGTTCAACAAGGTTTTAACTGCCAGTTACACTTTATACCTGCTGCATTTAATCAGTGTTGCCAGCACAGATTTGTTTCCGGAGTGTGTGAAGGCAAACCAATGACTAGCAAGCAAGATTCTGAAGTCTGATGATCTTTTACCTTCTTACTTCATTTCCATATTTTCTCATACAAGCTGGTCAGTAGGAGATAAGCAAAGATATTAAAATAGAGGTTTAAGACAGTTCCAGGATGAGTCTGATCCCTGCTCCCTTCTCCCCAAGTCCACAAGCTCCTCCCACAATTTATGTCTGATTATTCAAGGTGAATAAGGGTGAATGGGTATTTTAAGACTTCTTAACTTTTTTTTTTGTTGTTGTTTTTTACCTCTTTCCTGTGAGGCAAACTTGTTGGATCTAATCATTGTAAGGACATTATCCACTTTTAGAATAAACACAGGAATTTTACTGCAATTCTCTCAAAGAACTGATGGGAAACTTAAATTTGAAGATGATGCTTAATGCCACCTTGCAGGCTTAGTAATGAGCACTTACAGATCTTCTGATTGAAAATTCAGCTGGCTGCCTAGTCCCAGAGATAACTTTAAATTAATAAAACTTCCAAATACTTTTTTCTTCTTAATTTTTCATGATGTTTCTATTTGATGAAAAAGTAAAGCAAAGCAAACTGTGAAGATAAAGGTAAACATGAACATCACTAAGGGTTCCCCAGTTTGCAGATGAGATGACATGTTCATCTTTCATTTCCTGGAGTATCAGTAGGGTCAGCTGCAAGATTCATTAGTTGGGATATATCAAGGGAAGTACTTCCAATAATGCTCCTGGTGATTCTTACATTACATTTATAGCCTTATTGTCTTTAAAAATGGAAGCTACTCTAGATCTGACAACCTACAGATCTAAGAAATATTTTAAAATATTAAAAATAAAAGTAAATTTGGAAGAATGTTTGAATAGTAGAAGAAACTCAACTTTTTCACATTGCTGTCTGCAAGCTAAAGTAAGTTCATTTATCTCTTTTTTTTTTTCCTCAAAAAAATTATTTTAGGTCTGGAATATGTCTTGAAAAGCCAAGACAAGAAACGACTGCCCAAAAAGACAAGGTGGCACATGCCATCTGTCATGCATCCCCAAATGTTAATTACTTATGAGTAAGATTTAAGATCAAAATGGAAATGAAAATGATCTTCAAAGTGTAACTGAAGAGCCATGGCTGTAATTCAGCTCTTTGTACATCTTGATCCTCTTTATCTCACACTTCAACTGAAGTATGATACTTCAACTTTTCACAGAATCTGTATTGCAGTACACGTTACTAATCTGGTACAAATTTCTGCAGCACTAAAGGGCAATATCTATTTGGAATGGCTGTTACAGGAAGTTTTGTATTTATAGAAAATTCAGACTGTAATTAGGGATCTTTAAATAGGCTTGCCCCCCTCCCCCCCTCCTTTTGGTACTATGCAAAAAGAAAGAACAGTTAATTTCTTCATGTTCCATTGATATTATTAAACCTACAGAATGGCGGGGGTAGAGGAAAGGAAGACAAAACTATTGATCTAATTTTGAACCTCTAGATGTGAAATGCTGGATAAAAAGCAGCTCAGTAATTTTGATTCCAAGCTACATCCAAAACTGAACAAAGTATATTCTTTTACCCTTAAGATATAAAATAATTTTTTTTGTAATAACTTCTGTTCACTGAAGATTTTGCCCTGAGAGGAACAAAAGCAGCACAAAAATATCTAATCTTCAGGGGTTTCTATACCTTACAAGGGAAAATTCCTGCACAGAGAATAATCACTTGAAAAGAACTTATTTACTTAGCCCTCAGGTAGAAAAGAGTTTATGCACGCAGAGAAAATCCAGACAGTGTCTTAACAGTCTTGGATATCTCACACACAACCTCTATTCATCTCTCTAAAACTGAGTAACAGCTTCAAAATCGCTGTTTGCCAGCATCTCTGGAGGAGGAGTCGAGGCTAAGCACAGCTATAAAATGCTTCCCAAAAAGACTAATAACATTTTGCAATGTAAGAATGGAAATCCTAATGTTCGGCTTTCCCTCGAAGAAGAGTTTCTTTGTGTCCTTTGCTCAGAGAAGGCGAAGTGGCTGTTCAAAGCCCCTTGTTTTGCCGAGGAATGTTTTTGTTGTTACTGCCCCACAGTGGCTCATTGGAATATGTATGCAGGGTGGTTGTTTTTTTCTGCCTGAGCAGGCATTTGGAGACGGGGAGGGTTGCCAGGGAATCTTTTATTTTCTCTCAGCCTGCCTTGCAAATGATCTACAGTTATAGGCAAATACACCTATAATCCAAGACCACGTTTTCTTTCACATCCTTATTACAGAGCTAATGTATTCCTCGCCTCAATGTATAGATTATATTTTCTGCTTACTGATGGTTCTTTAGATTGGATGAAATGGAAAGATTTAGTAGATAAATGGGGAACTGATTCGGAGAACAGGCATTTCATTGAGTGCTCCCAGTGACAGTGAATCCTGTAGTATGCCATGAATAGTAAAAACCTCAATGAGTGTAAATACACATCAGTGTGTGTAAATACTCTTTTCTCACACACTGTTCCTCTGTACACACTTTCATTTAACATAACTTATTCTGAGAACTAAGATAAAACTACCTTACAATGTCAATAAAAGTTGTTCTGTATATTTAAGACGTGAATTTAGCAACCAGGAACTCATTTTTAGGTTAGTGGTCTGAGCGTTTCACTGCTGTTATGATTTGGCACAGTGAACACATTGCACAGTGACCCAGATTCTCCCTGTGCTCTGTGGTTTTGGACTGCTCTGCCAGCATCATCCATCTCCCAGGGCAAAGGGGAGCTCCAGTCACACATTCTCAGCCCAGTGCAACTCTTTGCTGGGACTGTAGTCAGAAAAAGGAAGGGTTACTCTGGAGAATTCCAGTGCCAGCTCAGCCTCCTGGCTCCCTCAGCCATGGACATGGTACCTTAATTCTGACACTGGCCTTTGTGCGCAGCAGCAGCAGCACTGTGGTAGCATAAGAATAAAATTACTTTTTTTTTCCACTGTTTTTTCTAACGCTTCTTGCCAGTTTGAGTTTAGATACACTTAGTTCTGTAGTCAAATACATTTTCAAATTATTATCAGATTAAAAGAGCAAAAAGCACTCTGGAATTCACAATTGCTTTCAGTCAGTGAAGCACGGAGAATGTTACAAAGTACTAAGTCACCCTTCAGTCTGACCTTGATTTGCAATCTACAATTTAGTGAATCTCACATCACATCAGATGTTCACTGGGTTAAAAAGATCAGTGAGCTTACCTGCCAGTACATATGTAGCTTATCACTTTGTTTGCAGTTCAGCTTGTCAGCACACTAGTGATCTGTGCTCCATCTGCACGTGGAAGCAGAAATATTCAGATCTCATAATACATAGGCTAGCACTGCCCTGTAATTCCTGTTTCAGCTGAGGAATGTTTATGGGGCTGAGCATACTGGCGCTGTCATCCTAATTTTTCTACGTTGTTTTTGTACCAGGACAAAGTTCTTGCAATGTGTGGTTTAAAATGCTGGCTCCTTAGCAAATGAGCTAGTGCATGCAGCATTGTAACAACACAGAAATCTGCATGTTGAATTTCAATTATGCTTTAAAGCTTTCGAAACAGAGTGCTTACACTTTCTTTTCAACATGCAATGAAATGTTAGTTGCTTGGTTGTTTTTTTTCCTTTCTCTACAAGCATCAGCACGGCAAGGCACTAGAGAGTTTCCTTCTGTGTAAGCGATTGTTTATTTCAGCTCCCGTGCCCTGTGGAAAGCCTGCCTAGTGAGTGACCATGTTATAAAAGAGGCTCACTCTGTTTTCAAATCAGTTAATGCATTATATCTCTCTCATGAAAGAGAGGAAATTACTTCTGTGAAAGGCTTTTTACCTTCCCATGTTGAAATAGCCAGTGCAGTAATGCATTTTGGGGTTGGTGCAAAGTAGAAGGGTGCCCAATGATGAGATTTATTTGCAGGAATTTGTCACTGGTGCCTGCAGTCAGCACATGTAAGGGTCTGGCTGCTTAGGACAGGAAATAAGAACCATTATTTCTTGAAACTCAGGTTTGCAACTCACTAGCAAACTCCTTTTTTATTCCAGGAAGCGTTTGGATCACCACCCACTGGCAGGCTAGATTTCGTGGTCACTCTCATAATGCCAAAAGAACATCTTTAATTACTTTAATAGAACATAAAGTGGAAATAGTGCAAGGCTGGATTCAGTCAGGATGGCAGGGAGGAACTGGGAAGGGTTTGTACCACAGCAGAGCATTCCCATTGTCACAAAACATGGCCACTCTGAATTTAACACTGGAATGTTGCAAAGGAGTTCTCACAGCCTAAGAAATGCAGCAGTCACCAAGCAGGCAGGTCTGTACCTTAATGGCAGCAGTGTGCACGAACAGAGAAATAAAACCTAAAAGCAATATAATCATGTTAGAGTAGCTGAATGCAGTCGTTATCAGACCAGTTTGAAAGTCAGAGCTAATCTTCCCAGCTGCAAACTGTTTTGATGAAGCCTCACTGCTTGAGGGAACTGCACTCTGCTGCACTGGTCTGTGGAGAGAAGTCCATGATCTGCCAGGTGCAGCTAAGTTGGGCTAAGGTAATGGCGTCTTCCTCACCATGAGCAAAATTGCAAGCTGGATCTGGAGAGCATTTTCAAAGTTAGCGATACTTGAAAAGAACAATTTCAGGTTTGAATAAAGTGTAAAATAAGAAATATAAAATGCTTGTTTCCCTTCTGTAAGAGCTGAATACATCGTGGTTCCTCAAGGTCATGGACAAAGAAACAATGAGAACCAAAGTTCTCGTTAACAACAATCAAATAGAAGAATGAAACTGTGAACTCTGAATAACTACTTCATAAACTTCATTTATAGAAGGGTGCCATTTAAAGCCACTGCTGGTTTACAAAGCAACATAGGCTCAAAATGAAACTCCAGCATATAAAAATCTTGTTGCGCATAGTTTTAAGAAAATAAAAAGAAATACCATGTACTCATGGTAGTTGTATATTGGTTGTGGAACCCATAGTTGGTCTCCAAGGTGACAGTGAAACAAGAGGGGGAGAAAAAAGCACAGGAAGCAAGATGTTAAATTGCATCATGTGCAACATAAATTAAAAATGTGAGTACTATACTACAAGAAAGGTTCTAAGTACATTTCAGGGGCCCTGGTGACAGAACTAACCACTCTAGCTCTGTTTTTCAGTTTAGTACAATGTCACTGAAGTCCCTTGAGGTGAACAGCTTCATAACCCACAGAAACTTCCAACAGTAATTCTTGATTTACGCATGCATGCGCTCTGCTTTTAGAAAGCAAGATAACCAAGAGTAAAATTTTGGATTTTTCATAACTAATGAATATCACAGTAGTCTTGAAACACTGCAATAGAATAAGATCTGTATTTGTTAAGTTTTAATAATTAATCCATTGACACAGCTACGATGATGATAAGGGGAGAGGAACTGCTCACCATTGTCACAAGACAGTGCCTCCAAAATTAACACTGAATTGTGATAAAGCCTCTTCTTACAGCCAAGAAGACAATCACAATGCAGAGATCATAACCACAATGCTTTGAATTATTATCCCATATTTTCAAGTAGAACTTGTCTTCCCTATCAACATGGTTGTTAAAAAAAATGAGACAGAAGGAGCTGCTTTGGTAGCAGCCGGATTTTAAGTTGAAGTGATAATGGAGAAGACTCCAAAGTAAAAGCACCAGTTTACCCAGTAGCAGGAGGGGAAGAACAGGACCTGGTCTCCTGTGAATACACTGTGACAACAGAGTTGCTTACAGCAAAAGGGCAAGAGGACATCACTGCTTCTTTCCAGTGTAAGCTTTTCGCTTCGCAAACTGTGCATTTCCAGAGAGATTTCTTTGCTATAAGTGCCAAAGCAATGGAAAATAGGCCTCAAAGTGGGGCAGATATTAAAGATACAGCACTATGTTCTGTGTTTCTTCACTAACATGCTGATTTTTGTTGATCCCATTCTTCAAGTATAACTTCCAGCAACATACTGTGCAACACTTCACTGAGAAACTTTACCCTTTACCTTTCTTTTTGTCAGAGATAAAATTGACTCCAGTGGTACTTTTTTTGGTGTCCTTGCTATTCTAGCAACATGAAGCTGCTTGAAATGTGCTCCCTGTTAAGGCAGATGTAGCTCTGTTTGTATCAGTAGAACAAGAGGAAGCAGCTAGAGCTGGTGAGTCTGAGCTGAAGAGTTGAGGCAGAGTTTGGATTCTCCACGTCTGAGTAATATGGACAAGCATCTTCAAATTCAGTAAAAGATTGCATTTTTATTTTAAAATCATTAAGGCTAAGAAAAATGTCTGTGAGGACATGGCATTTGCATGGCTAGTTCTTGCATGTTGCACTAGTAAGAGATATGTTAAAGAGAAAGGGAGTGCCTGAACAAGACTAATTCAGGCTCATTTGTTTTTGTCACTAGTACATGTATGTGTCAGTGGTTAGTGATCCATTTTTGAGGAAATGACTGGTAAATATCAGTCCAAATTACTGGAGGAAGTAGTGGATAGAGAGGGAGACGGCAATTTCTCATGTATTACAGGGTTGTAAAAGCAAGTTAATGTTAGGCGGATTTTGAGTGCTGGAACACAGAATGTCAAAAATGGGGTAAGGCTCGGTTTTATCTTACTAATAGAGAAATACTGAAAACATTCTAGAAATCCATCAAATACCTCTACAGGAAAGTTAAAACTAGTCTGAAAAACACTCAGCTTTGCTTTCATTCCCTATTAGTCATTGTGAGAACTGTCTTCCGAGATACTGAAGGTATTATCATGGTTGACTACGTTACACTTAAAACCCTCAGGGTAGCACTACACTTACCTGTGCATAACCTGCAATCAAGTATGAAAAATAAATATTAAGGCACATTTTGGAATCCCTGAGGCCTTGTTTGAGTGGCTTATGCTGTCGACTTTGGTTTATATCATGTTTTAAATTTGGCAGACATATCAACAGCAACGGATACTTTATTTTCAGTTCAGACAAACCATTTTGTTTAACTATGGCTGGAAAAAAGCCCCAAACTGCATGGTAGTACAGACTGCAGGTTGAACTTTTTTCCTTCACAGAGCAATGTGAAACATTTTTATTTCAGTTCTAACATAGACCACAGCCTCTGCTCTTCATTTACAACAGGGTACAAGCAAATGAGTAGAAGCAGAAGTGGGGAAAGACCACAGTAAATTGCTTTTGCCTTTTTATATACTGACCCATGGCAATGGTCAGGAGAAAACAATATTCTCTAAAGAGATCTACAGTCTATTTCTCAGTTTTACATACTGAAACAGTGCAGAGCACTGTGGGAATTGTAAAACAAGGTAATGTGTAGTTAAAATAAAGTTAGACAGTGCCATAATGTATATGCTCAGGTGGTAATAATCAATCTGGCATTTACTGCTGCCATGCCTGTGTGGTTTTTCATTAGGACACAACTGCCCACAGTGTAGCTGGAAACCTGGACAGCTCTGGCTTGTATTAAAGGATAACTCCTGAGAACCTCAGGGAGGTTTTACCGAGATCAGCTTCTGGCCTTACTCTCCTCTCACACCCAGTAAGTCTGACACATAACAGACATTCCTATTATCAGTGTAGGATAAGATTTAGGCTTGATCTCATTTAAATTTTATCAGCATGGCTGTTGATCAGCTGTTGTTATTCACACATCTATCCCAGTCCTAGAGTTATCTCTTTAACTGCTGTTGTACTGATGCCAGGGTATGCCAGTAGAAACATTTTATACCTGTGTAATTGGATCTACACTAAAGCGATTGAAATAATGATAAAGCCAAAAGCTGGTCTTGTCTGTGCAGGGAATTTTATGACAGAAATCTGTCTCTCTAGGCAGGGGTTCAGGCACACAAGTGACTACAAGAACAATGCATGAAGGCACAGCATCAGGTAATCCATGGCAGCTCCTCCCTGTGTGCCCAGCCCTTGGGGACACAGGACAGGAGAGCGTTGCCGAGGTTAAGGTGATGGAGTCACCAGGCCTTTGCCACGGGCAGAGGGCACGGACTCGGCCACCTGCTTGGGTCAGATGATGGATTAACTTGTTAAGCTTCAATAACTCGTGAGTGACTCTGAGTCCCCTCTTTATGTGTCCGGCCATTCCGGTCACTGTGTGGAAATGCTGTGATGGAAGAGCAGATTTTTTCTAGTTGCCCTTAGCCTACCTTTTCATTTATTCGAGGCACACAAAGAAAACTTATCAAAACCATGACAACGACTTTTGTTCCGTAGCTCTCTTCTCTATAAAATTAATGTAAAGAACACAAACATAAAAATTTATTCCTGACAAAGAATCCAAAATATGTGTTCAAGATAGCAAAAGTTCAGTAACTGAAACAGAGGTGCTCTGAATGACTACAGAAATAAAGATCTCAGCTACCTGGAGGAGACAGGCACCCTAACCCCTAACCCTGAGTTCTTTATTTGATGCTCTTGATAATGATAATGATGATGATGATAACAATGAAGATGAGGATAAATATCTCTGGATTATTTTATAACTTGATTCATGCAGATAAACTTTGAAGCAAAGGCAACTTTTCAGGGTTGTGCCCAAGATCCATTCTTTGGATCCATGTCTTTATCAGACAATAAAATTATTCTTCCACTCAAATTATGACCCAATATAGTATAAATATTATTTGATATATATTATTTGATACTATTGGATCAAATTATGTTTCTTCATTAACATAAAGCCAATATAATACATAAACATAAATAAACTTATAAACATTTTGGGCTATGTAGATTAATCAAACTTCACAGTATAACACTAAGAGTTATTTCAGTTCATGAGTTTACATGCTACAGAAAAATGAAAATATCTTCAAAAATGTTAATGACCTAATTTGTGATAATACCCTGAAAGGTTGTGGTCTTGAAAGCTCATTTGTTCCTAAATGACTTTAAAATGTTTCCAGAGAAAACAAGTAAGAATATTAGCAAAAAACCTAGCAGCATGTAATGCAAAATGTTTGCAGAAGTATGTTCTCTAGGACTGTATGCTTTAAATGCATAAAGATTTATTGGACTTGGACCATGTATGGGATTAATACTTTTCTGCCAGGCACTTGATTTCTAATTTCTTTGCCAAACACCATTGAACAACAGTGATGATTTATCCTGGCCCTCTGTAGTCCTGTTTTCATCTTTTAGTTCACTTTCAGAGGAAGTTCATGAAATTTAGGGTGCTTCCGTGCCCAAGTTTTGCAATTTATACTGATACAGTTAAAGTGCCAAAACCTAATATTCATTGATTAATATTAGTTTAAAAACAGTTATAAGAGTTCAGGAGGGTGAAATCTCACTCACGTAAATCCTCCTTGCACCAGATCAACTACACATTTTATTACCATGACCACAGCCATAACTGCCATAGTAGTGCAACCAATTATATCTATTTTTAAACTGTATATCTGAGACACTTAAGAAAATGTCACCTGTATATTTTTGGTCTCACTTTCTTTTCAAATAAGTAACATAACCATGTTTTGAAGCAAGCTCTGCCTTACCACTAAGTACCACGAGTACAAAGTTGCTTGCTTCTTTAAATTATATTTATTATGACACTCTGGAATGGAGTACACACTAATTTCACTGGATAAATGGGAATTTGAGACCTTTAGGCTATTTTATAGCTACTAGTTACAAAAAATAATAACCACGTGTTGCAAAAAACCAACAAAATATTTTGTTGTCAATTGTCTTACTATACATCTGCAAACTGTCACGGTCCAGTTCTGTGTATTATTTCATTGTATTTCAATATTACTAGGGATAAGCATAAGAACAGCATTTAATCTGTTTTGGTTTTCCTGTCAAATTCTTCAGTCTGAAAAATTATGTGAGTTGAAAACTTGGTTTCAACATGGAAATGGTTTAGGATGGCAATTTTTTTTTTTTTTTTTTTTTTGCCCCAACAAGGATTTTCTTCCTTTAGCAACAAGAAAAATGATATATAAAACTTGAATAAAATGAATTATCTTCTACTGCACTGAAAACTAGACTTTAAACCCAAAAGCAAAGGAGCTGGCTGAACTGAACTAGGCTGAGCTGAACTAGACAAAGGTGCGTTAAGTCTTAAGAAACCTACTGATCAATGTGTTTTAAGCTGTTTTTCATCTTTATTTATCTCTTGCTGTTTGCTCCAAAATTCCTTTGAGCATTGCCTTTCTGCTTTTTGACACTAATTGAGATAATTGAGAAATATCTTAATTTGAAGCCTTCTGAGGGACGTTTCCCTGGGTGGTTCGCTGAGGTTGTTACGCGAGATCACGATTCGCATTAGGCGGCTTGTGAGGTTAAAGCTGCCTCACAAATAATCAGTAACTAGGCAGCGAAATTAAGTTGTGGGGATGAAAAATATCCCGTGGTTTTTTTTTTCCTGTTAAACGTTAACAAATTTTTTTTTGTAATTTTTCAGTTGGGAAGCTGTTGGAGGCCGTGAGGGAGTAGCGCTGCCTGGGGCGCCCTCTAGCGGCGCTGCTGTGGGAAACGCAGACAGCTCCGGGAACCGGGCCCGGTTCCTCACGGCAGAAACCCCGCTCCTCCAAAATAAAGGTTTTATAACGCCTGTGGGATTGCCAGCGCGTTAAACAGGTTTGGTGAGCGGTGCGGGAAGATGCTGTAGAACAAATACTGTTTTGAGAAATAGGTACAGCGTTTTCTGATGCGAGGAGCCGTCCTCCCTTGTGTTTCATTGAGAACCCTGATGAGCCATGTTCATGGGTAGCTCAGTGAAGCGCTAACAACAGGTGTAGTTTTGATGAAAAAAACACGTACATGCAATTCCAGACTTCGACTGACAAAAAACCTTTTCAGGAAGGAGTCCACGCATAACAGCCAAAATTGAACTGAGTGAACATAATGCCCTCTGATGTCAACCTAAAGCCCAGGTAAGACTGACACGTCGGTCTGTACTGATACCTCAGTGTTCTTGTTGACAAACCATTCCATGACCCTGTTTTGGAGGAAAGGTCGGGAATGTTACATAATCCTCTGAAAACCCTTATACTGAATGTTTTCTTATCTAAATTGAAGGAAAGGAATCCACATCCTGGTGGCATGCGATTCTGCATAACTCTTTCGTTCAAAATAATCCCAAGCATTTTTAAATGAACAACTTCACTCACTGCTGAGATACAGCAATCCCTGGAATGGGTATTACTAAGCCCTTGGCAACATAACACAGCTAGAAGCATCCATGCCCATTCTCTGCTATTACATTGCCCCTGCAGCAGACGTTTGTTCAGCAAGTCCTGTCTTGTTACTTGCATTGAATGAATAAAGTTCTTGGTGGGGTCCAGGTCAGTGTTCAGAAACCCTGTTTTGCAAAGCAATTCATCCATTCCCTAGCACACGAGGGAGTGCATTCTTCAAAGCTAGGGTCCAAGGACTGTGAGACTATGGACATGAGTTCCTCTGTTTCTCTGGTGAGCAGTTTTGGTGCTCGTGTTACAGAGCATGGAAAGCCAGGGATCATAATTTCCTGCAAATCCCCCATCAGACTGACCTCTCTTTGCGATTATATGGCCACCAATAGCATTGGTATTAAGGTGATGCCAAAAAGGATGCTAAAAGATATCCTGTTACTAAAGAGTAATGCTTTTTCCTTTTGCAAAATACAATATACTTAATAGCTTAAGATATCCAGGTCTGATGATGATTTAAAAGCACTTTATTTCAACAGGTCTTTGCTCTCTCAGCAAGACAATACAAGTAAATCCAGGCATGCGACATACTCATAAAATCAATTCCATCTTTGAATGTGAAAACTTTGAGCTATATCGAAAAATATCTGCATGTGTTTTTATTCAAACATAAATTGAACAATATTTAAAATACTTCTATTACTGAATTATTTAATTTTCATATTAAATAAGAACCTGACAGGCACAGGAACAAAAAGATTTGCCAGAAGCCAGATTGAAGAGAGAAGCCTGGTAGAAAAGAAAGATGGGTCTTCCAAGATCCTGATTTACTGCACTCCTGTTGTTCTCCAGCTACAGGTGTGGTCAGGGTAGGTATCCACCTGCTTTGTTACTGCCCCACACAATCACAAGGAGAAAAATTCTGTACCTTGGCATGGCCACTTCTGTCATTTCTCCAGAAGAAACAGCTCTTTTCTACCCTCGTGGTCATAAATTCAAAATCTCAATCATGACTCCAGCTGATTATTCTTTAATTGCACACACAATTCAGCTGAAAGGAGCATGAATAAAAACATATTTATTTAAGATCAACCAATATTTGAAGCCCTGTAATAAATATTAAATTGTATTAAATAATATTTATATGTTAAAATAGGTTAAACACGCCACCGAAGTAAGGAGGGGGAGGAAAAAAAAGGATGTGGCTTTTTGTACTAGTAAGTAAAATATCCTGCAAAATATCCTGAAGGTTTATTTTTTCTTTTACAGGAAATCACTTGTAATTGCATTAAGTTGGAAGGAAATTTATTTTTATTGTGGCGAGTAACAGAATAGCCTTTTAGTATCTTTTGTTTGGAATATTTGAATAGATATGCAATCCTGTTAGTGTGCATCATTCTGAAATTTATAGCTTTCCAGTAGAAGCTAATTTAAAATAATGAAAAAAATATTGTTTATTCTAGCATTTTTGCATGTCTAGACTGCTTCTTCAACACAAGCTGTGCTGTAAAGTACAGCTAAAGACACAATATACTTCAGCTTTCTTAGTTTGTTTCTATTTTGCAAGACATAAATCCCTAGACACTCTTAAAGATGCAAAGAAGAGCACAGTGCAACTTGTTACATTTACAAAATGTATTTAAATGAACAGTTTCTGCAGATTTCTATTACTCAGTTCGCTGTTATCAAGGACAGGTATTTCATTAATTCCTAGCTTGAAGACTCGGTCTGATTTTGATCTTATTTGAGTCATTTTAAGCTGCCACCTGTATTGTCATGGATATTATTGCTCCTGGCTCCAGCAGGGAGCTGGGACCACGAGTTCCCCCTGTCCTGCCTTGCACAGCTCCTGCCAAAGCCCTGCCCTTTGGGTGTGCGTGCAGGAACTCTCAATGTGGAGTATAAAAATTAATGTGTTTTATACATAATTCATGGCATTTAAAAAACATTGTCACTTGACAGCTGAGTTGATAATAAAATTAGTTTGTTCTTCCTCACGCTGTTAAGTACGAGACTTCCAGAGCTCCGTGTTTTAATGGCTCTGGCAACACCTCTGTGAGATGATAGCCACCACTGGTGCCTGGCTCTCCCTCAAAAATCTGTGTATTTAGAAATCGAGACCCTTCTAAAACGAATGCAGTCTAAACTTCCTACATATCAGCAATAGGTGTATAATGTCTCCAGGCCTGGAATGAAAGGAGTAGGTTGCATATCGACATGTGACAATTGTTCATCTCAATTGGTGGCCGTAGGGTTTCTTTTTTTATACATCTACGTCATTTCTAGTTACTGTTGTATTTGATATAAAGTGATTTGACCTGAAGTTATGCCAGTTTCTTGGCCAAAAAATAATATTTCCACAAATAATTTAATACAAAGAAGATCAGCCACTGTAATTATAGAGCACTGCAAAAGGTGGGACTCTGAGAGACCCAGACCCACTGTTTGTGTTCATTAGCAAATCCAAACACAGAATCAACTGGCATTGATGGAGCGCAGTGCAATGGAGATATACCTTGCTCCAGAAAAGGTAAAACTTGGGAATTTCCATTATTGAGAAGCAGAAGTAAAATCAGGGCTAGTGTTCAAAAACTCGAGTGGGATTTATTTTACATTTACACTAAATGGGGATGAGGAAAAAAGGAGAGATGTTGCTCACATATGTATACAGACAATAAAAGTAATGTTTGGGACTGAGGCAAAATCCTAGCAAAATATGTGGTACAATGCGGTTGCAATTTGTTCTCTGAGTTTTTCTGTTGTTCTGACAGCAAAGAAGAAACAAAGCAGAACTATGGGAGGCCTTCAGCAGAGAAAGACCTCCAACCTTATCTGTCAGGCTGGTGAAAGTAGTTCCTTTTTGTTCCCTGCACCGGTCTCCACACAGCCCCCATTCCCAGTACCGAAGGGAAGGCTTGTGTCTCTTATTTTCTTGCATAGAGACATAAAAGTGAATTACAATCTTTCTTTGCAGCTGTCATCATTGTGGCCTCTCAATGACTTATCTGGCGACCAAAGTAAGGCTACTCAAGCAATATATTTTACGTGACCTTTGCAAAAATGCTGAGAATTTGTCCTACAAGCAGTGCAATTTTTATTAACAGGTTTTTCCATGACTGTAAAGCCAGGAGTTGTATAATATCCATAAAACTCTTACATTTTGAGAAGTTCATAAAAAAAACTGGCATCTGTGGGAAGAAGAAGCACAATAATTGCAATCAGGGGAAGGCAGGGGCAGCCCCTGCTCTGCAAGGCAGCAGCTCCCTGCAAGGCGACCAGCCCAGGGACCTGCTAGGACACAAATTGCTCTAAATCAGCCACGGTGCTTACAGCATCCTGAGGAATGAGCTCAAGGTGCTCTATGGAAACCATATTTCTGAGAGTTTGTCCGGTAAGAGCAAGTTTTAAAAAGGGAGCAAGCTTGACCGTCACACTGCAAAACTTTGGCTCTGGTCCTAGCTCTTTTCACATGTGAATAGTTCCTGTGGGGCCTCTTCATGTGCTCAGAGTAACAAACAATTTCAGGACTTAGACCTTGATCTTAATCAAGGGTAGCACCAATAACTTCTGATGGACAGAAGTATTCTGTTCATAGATTTTTCTGCATGGACAGAGTTAGTCCGACTTGGACTCTTCAGTTTCATGATGTAGCTGCTCTGGTTTGTAAAAGGTTCTTGCCCTTTTCCAGGGTTTCCCCCCAGTATCTGTTAAATAAGCCACCTACTCCTTACTCTTTTTGGTTTGCTTTGTTTTTAATGAAATAAAAATTTTTACTAAATTTGACTTCTGGCTGTGCATTTCAAGCACAGTTGAGGCAGCCTGCTGGATCCATTGCAGCTTATTCTTAGACACCCCTTGGAAAGCAGGACAGGTCATCCCCCCCAGACATGCCACCCGCTTTCCTCTCTGGACTGGCTGATGCTATTGCAGTTGATTGCTCTTGCACAGGACAAACCATCCTGTAGGTCATTTTGTGTCCAAGCAATCCACAGAAATTCCTTCCCCAATTGCCTCTTCTTAGGTGTAAAATACAGTCATCCATTATGGACTTTGCCATTTAAGAAATCCACTGTAACAGCAGCTCGGTGAAATGGGTATTAACAGGATTGACAGCCAGTCCTCATCTGTATGCCACCATCGTGATGTAAACCAAACATACAGAGCTGCACTCTTCTTTTTTATTTTTTATCCTTTTGTAGTTTCTGTATATCCCATTTTATTACAAAATGTTCAGAAATGTTGATAAATAAGTCTCGCTGACTGCTAGGTGTTACTCTCAGAAGCGTGGTGCACAGCAGCCAGGACACAAACTCTTAATTTGTGGGTAATGTTCTGTTTGTACATAACGAGGCACCTCTGCCATCTGTATGTATGTGGGACAAAAATAATGAAGTCACAACTTCATTAAATTCACAGAATTTAGCACCCAGTAGAGTAAAATACAATGGGCATTCGGTTAGAGTCGGGCGACTGAAATACGATATGGAAAAATGACCTAGAAGAAAAGGCATTACATCTGTTCTGGAGTATTTCAGCATGGTTAATGGCCATGCAATTGTTCATTCCAAGTCCATATTCAAAGAATCTCATTGAATATATGAGTTAACAGGTAAGATGGAGACAATTCACTGAATGGTGATTTTCAGAAGGTGGTTTTAGAACTTGCTCATCCTCTCACTTATATACCTTTATTTCAGAGAAATTCTGGCGTTTAAACTATATTTAGTGATAAAAGTGAGGCAGCACCTACATCTTGCTACAGTGAAGAAGGTAAAATAAGGCTTTCACAGACATTTTCATACTATTTTTAAAGGACACATGAAAAATGTGTGCTCTTAGGGTAAGTGCAATGTCTTCTCTTCATCAGAGGAGTTTAAAACTGTCTTGTCACCCAAGTACAGAAAAAATGCTCAATTATTTACAAATCATTATTGTGTTCACTGAGAAGTGCCTACTGCAGGCATCTGGAAAAATACTGCAAATAATGCAAGATACTCAAATTATTAAAATCAACACCACAAATTAGCTATTAATTAAACTGTATTTTCACGCAAGCTAAACTCACCACCACAACCTGACTGTGCCATCACTGATCCCTGCACACAGACTGAGCTGACTTTACACGGCCACCAGTCCCCATCCCCGGCTGCATCGCCCCGGGCATCGTCCCCCGGGTGGACCCCCCGACCCCAACGCTGGCCCTCCCGGGGAGGGGGGTCCGCCTCGGGCAGGACAGCCCGGCCCGACGGACATTGGAAGTCGCCCGGGGGCGACCCGAGGCCGGCGCTGCTCCCCTCGACAGTGGGTCCCCGCCGGAGGCTGCGTCCCCACCTCCGTCCTGGCGCCCCCCCGACAGCGTCTCCCGCACCCCCGAGCTCCGGCCCTAAAGAGGAGCCGCTGAACCGTGCGAGACGCCCGCCCCACGCTGCGGACCGAACCCCGCACACCCAACATCCCCGAGCCCGGGCACCCAATATCCCCCGAGCCCGGGCGCCCAGCGCCGCAGCAGGGAAGGCTCCGCACAGCCCCGGGCGCTGTCTCCCCGCCGCCCCCCGCTCGAAGCCTTTGCGCGGCGCCCATTCCGCAGCGGGAGCGCGGCTCGGCCGGCGGCTGCTCCGCTCCCATCCCGGGCTGCGGCCGGGGCTGTCGGAGCGGGCACCGCCGCACTGCCGGGCTTGTAGGGCGGGCGGCGGAGCC
>VXAD01004669.1:1552714-1608336 GCA_013399195.1 Dicrurus megarhynchus | reverse complement strand
CCGGCGCTCCGGTGCCCGCAGCCGCCCGGCGAGGGAAGGGCTGCCGTGTTGCGCTGCGGAGCCGCACCGAGTTCAGAGTCTCTCCGCGCAACTTGGGTTACGCGGCCGGACCTCTGCGGACTGGTGCGGGGCTTCCAGGGCGCGATTGCCTTGCCATCGTCTCGCGGCTGCAAAAGCAGATAATTGACTAAACCCAACAGAAATAAAACAAACTCAGGCTACCTAAAAGTTAGGATATCTTTTCTTTTTTCCCCCCTTTCTTTTGCAATTTTATTCCCTATGTGGAAGTCGAGTGTGATTCGTGCTCGGCACACTGCATGGGAAGAAGCGGCTGGTGCTTTGGATCGAGGATTTGCTTTTGCAAAGCGGTCTAACTTCCATGCAGTGGGGCAGCCTTCGGTACTCTAAACGCCTTGATGATGTGCTGAGGAGCCCATGTAGATTGGCATCTTGTGCAGAGAAGGCACTGAAGGTAAGAAGGGGGCTTGGGGAAAAGGAGGATTTTTGCCTCCTTTTATATGATATGATATGATATCTTTTGTCCAGCATCTCCCCCCTCCCTTGGAAGAAGAGCGTCAGCGGTTCATCCAGAACAGTATGGATAGGCTGGAACCGATCAAGTAAAATGAAAGTCTGCTCCTGTGAAAAGTACACGGAGCTCACAAGTGATTGCAAAAGCTGTATTTATTTTTAGTCTGGTAACACAGCACGGTGAGGATGTGTGCTCGCGGCGCGGACAGTGAGCAACTCGCCTAGCTCAGGAATGAGGAGATCCACGGGCTCAGTCTCTGATGGGCAGTTTGCATTGGCTGCTGCATTTTGTTGAATGTGTACCCCCCGCTACCTCCCTAGAGCATCCCATCAGCCTGTTTGATTTGTTGTTTTTTGCAGATATAGTGCCTACTAATAATGAGAGAGGGTAAGGGATGCGAAAAAAAACATATGGAACATTTTATTGACGTGATCGTAATCCTGTAATGGAGATTGCATTAAATGAGGATTGCATCAAAATGCCAGGCTGCTGTGGAGAGCAGAGAAAGCAAAAACTATGCTGGATTGTAAATGAAGTTCTTTGATTGAAGGATTTTCTTGAACCATGAAGGGATGTCTGTAAGCTTAAAGTTGATGTGTATATGGAGTACTGGAATGGGATAAAAAACAGATGAAGCTGAAATGTGTTTTAATTGACTCAAGCTCTGGATACAGTTAGAATTGGTTAGAGGCATTGCAGTGATGCCCAGTGAATTCTTGGTTTCAGCTATGGAGACCACAGAAAGGGAAGGAGAGAGCAGCACACAGAATGACAAGGAGAGAATGCGATCGTGTGGGGAAGGGAAGGATGGTTCGTTTGTGACTTTTGCCATCGTGGTACAGAGCTTGCAGCCTGCTGGCTACAGGCAGAAACCTTGCAGGCAATGTGGAAGGCAAAGGATTTATCTCAGTCTCCTTTTGCAGCCTGGGTGTAGTTGCCTGTAAGAAGTAGCTGTGAGGTGCATGGCAAAAGGCAAACAGGGACCTATTTGCCCCTCTCAGACACTGAAGGAAACTGTGAGGTTGGGAGAGATGCCGTCGGCTCAGCTGATCCTGCCCTTTTGAGCTTGAGTTGATAATACATTTTGAGTAATTGTTGCTGCTTATCTCAATAGGCAAAGGAGGGGAGAAGATGTTCAAGTTTATTGAACCGAAGCAGAGCTGAGGACAGTAGATACTATCAGCTCGCCCTTGCATTCTTTTTGTGCTCAGTTATATTCTGGCATAGACAACTGAGCCACAAAGAGCACCTTCTTCAAGCCTTACTGAAAGGAAGCCTAAAGACAACAAAAAAGATTAAGTGAAAGATAAAATTTAACTTTTTGCTGGTCTGCAGTGGAAGTAGCATTAATCTGCTAGATTGCGCAGGTCAAAAGAGGTAAGATAAGGAACAAAGTTATTTATTTATTTATTTATTTATTTACTAACATTCCCATACACACAAACAAAAGTTGGCTTGTAGACAAACATCCCAGAGCGCTGCATGCACCATGGCTGAGCACCACCTAAGTTATAACTGATGTGAGAATCCTTAACAGTACCCATCTGTAAGTGCAGAAGAGTTGGTTACATGCCAATCTACGTACAGCAAACCAACCCTGAATATCTGATGTTCTCAGGAGGAATTTGTCTTCCCATTTGTGTGTAGAATCTCAGGTAGCATTTCCAGAACTCCATCTCTCTCTTGCTGTGTATTTGGTATAAAGTTGAGACGGAAACACTTATTTTAAATAAGATGAAGAAAAGCAGTGTAAGCATATTGAATTCCTCTTAAGCATTTTATTTTGGCAAAAGACAACTTTTCGTGAATTGTAAGAGATAGGTTTCGAATATTCATGGCTAAACTCCAGGGAGCTTAGTGTTAGCTCAGTAGGCAGAAGGTTCTTCCTCTAAAGAGGTATCTGGAAAAGACATGTTTAAATTTCAAGCCACATTCAGTAGAGACTGTTGGTTTCCACATTTTAAAATCTTTTTTTCGTGCCTCTTAGGGGAATGATGCTTAATCTGGGCAATAAAGCAAGTATTCCTTGCTCGCTTTTTTAATGGAAAGAGCAAGCAGTGCGCTTTAACTGTACTTCTGCATGTCCAATACTCCAGATTTTACTCTATTTTTTATCAAATAACAGCTGTGGAAGAAATTTTATCCTTTGAAACCATGGTTATCCATGCAGATCTTGGTGTGTATTTTTGCTACAGAAGAACTCTACTTCATGGCTGCATTGTTCATTCTTGCAGCATTTCTTTAAATGTGAGCCTCAGTATAGTTAAAGGATAATTTATATTCAGTGTAGTACTGTCTGCACAGTGGAATTGGCTTTATACATCACAGCCTCTGCAAAAAAGGAGATGAAAGATCTGAACCTGTGGTCCTGCATTGCATTTGTATTCTACATGGACTTGAGTAATCTCATACTGGAGCCATTCACGCTCCCACTGTTAAGAGTATGTCAGCCTTTCCATTAGAACACCCATTTGCTTAGGAATTTAACAGCTAGTTTTAAGGGTGGGCTTAAATTGGTCACCTTCATACAGTAAAAAGAAAAAAAGATACCCTAAACAATGAAGTCTAATAGCATTTGGCACTGTTAAGTTGAATTTATAGAAAGCTTAGTAGAAAACAACACCTGTATGAACAATTGAGAGGTTAAAAGGGGAAAAAAAACCCAGCAAACCTTTTGAAAGGTCCTTGTGGATCCAGGTGAGTGTTTCTACCTGTATTTTAAAGGGCCCTGTGGTTGCTGAGAAGGCAAGAGGACTTTTCTTAAAGGAGAACAGCACTGGCTCAAAGCAGGAATTAGTCAGATCTCGGTTTAATGGTTCAGTTTCACACTGCATCAGAACTAATGCCTTTGGCACTCTTCCAGGTGGTTCTTTTGAGGGTTAAGTTGCAAGAACAATAAACTCCAAACCTTGTAACCCGGGAAGTTTTCCTTTCAGTGAGCCAAAGAGAACCAGTCACTTTTGAATAGTGCTGATTGTCTGACCCAGGTGTTGAAAGCCTTTGGGGGATGCTGCTGCTAAAGCTCCTTGCCAGGTTGTCCACCTGAAACAGCCATCTCTGTAATCCTGCTTCCCATCAGTGGACAGCCAGCGGGAACAACGGTAGAACCCTTTTTTCTAAAGCACCCCAAAGCCTTTTCCAGTCCCTGCCTGAGTCAGAGATCCATCTTCTCACAGCAAAGTAGTTGCTTCATCTGTGCAAAGGATGTGAATGCTTATAACAACTTGGGGCATATTTCAGGTTAGAAGTTACAAGGCTGGGATTACAAATACGTGTGGATCCAAGAGTACAGTTGCACATGCTATGTAATGCCAGTCTGCAAGGAGCAGGTTCAAGATGCAGCTTCCTGTATTCCAAGTATTTTGGACTGGATGAAATAAATGAGTATTGTTCGCCATTTACATAAAAATTCATAGGGGAGATTAATATTCTTCTGTCCCAATTACCTCTTTCTGCAATGACTTCACTGAAGAAATTTGTAGCAGTTGTCTTTCGCCAGTGCGGTGAAGTAGCAGTGACCGTTTCAGTGACCGTGATCTGTCTTGGGTCTTTGAAAACTCATCCTCCTTGCAGATAGACAGGCAAGTAATATGATGCCAGGAGAAGTTAATGTGAAAATTGGAATACAGATAAAACCACAGTGGGATTTAGTCTGTGGATACAATCAAATCATGGTAGTTTTGACAGTAAGTAAGAAACTGTGTCACAATTAAGCATTCTTTTCCTTTGAAGTCTGTTGTCATTGCCTTTAGTAAAATCCTGTTGGAAATTATTTCTGATACTCTTGGAAAATATATGATTTCCCATAGATTATGTAAGATTTAGCCTTTTTGATCCAACATGGCCTGAGCCAAATCTTCCTGCAATCTGTGAAAAAATTCCTAGTGGAACAGGGCCTTCCATAACTGCGTTTTGCCTTGCATTATGAACATACTTTAACTTCTGCCACTCCTTCAGGAGTTCTACATGTTCACGTGGTATTGAAGGCATTGCTATAGAGGAATTTTGCTTGTAGGGATGGCAGAACTCAGCCAGTTTAACAGCAAATGCTTTAGTAACTTTTCAAGGAAGTTCTTTTTAAATGACTGTTGTTTTCCTTAATTTAAGTTGCAAAGGGAACATACATAGCCAGATCATCAAAGAGCCAAATGTGTTGTTAGAGAGGCAGATGAATGTTGAAGTCACTGGAGACTTTCAAATTCAATAGTGAAATTAGAAGCAGAGGTGCCCACTGTATTTAAAAGCCATCTCTGGGGGGTTTAACATGGCAGTTCCCTGTGCTCGGAAACTTGGCCTGCTTCATCTTCCTGCCAGGGGAACATCTTGCCTTGTGTTCTACTTTGATGTGATATGGTTGTTTTGGGGAAGATTTTTTTCCTCCAAGCTGGTCTAGAAATAAGATGTCACTGGTGATGTAGTCTGTTTGCATATCTGTGTTTATCTGTTACATCCTTAAGGACATAGTTTTATTATTGTTGTAGGAATTTAATTAGTAATTATGTACGCTCGGTGCTGTCTACTGAAGTAGCAAGAAATACATGCTAAAGGGGAAAAATCAAGTTTGGAATGCTTATGCACAGCATATTTCATTTAACCAACTGTGCTATCTTGTTAAACAAATACATGTATATGTATGGAAATCTATGATCTGCTGGATACGTGTTCTCACACGTGGGCACACTGCAGCCACATGTTCTCGTGTTTCCAGCTGTATTCCCTGGCACAAGACATATGTGTGCCCACCCCGAGGAAAGTATGAAATACTTGGGGGATGACTGAACTGCAGGTTCCATAAAATGGAGCATAGGGAACAGTTATAAAAAAGCCAACTGCCTCCTGCTAGCCTGTAACTCAGATTTCATTAGGTCACATTTTGTTTAATAATCCTCCTGGGAAAGGAAGTTTCATGACTGAGTTTTATCTCTGCTAATGGAAGTTATAATTTAAACCCATGTTTAGTCATTTCTGCAGGTTCTGTGATTGCTTTTGTAGTTATGAAAGTTTGTATCTCCCTGTCTCCTGACAAGTGTGAAGCTGTGTGTCCTGCCAGGCACACGGTTACCTGGATCACTGGTTTTCCTTAGGTGCAGTGGTATTTTTCTCCCTGAAATGGAGCATAGCTTCAACAGGAATGTGCAGGTTGGAGTCACAAACTGGAAAGGGATTTTCCTAGGACTTTTGTGATGTTTCTGATGAAAGACCTAGAGTGTTAAATAGCCAGAGAGTGCCATAGCATTCCCTGAAGAAAAGTGCAGAGGAACTCCAGTGTTTGGAAACTTCATTAAATGGTGACTTAAAAAGAACTGTAACATGCATATATAACTCTGAACTCAAATGATTTAGGGCCTCACTGAAGTAGTTTGTTTAGATTATAGTTGCTGTCAGTAATTTATAAATATATGCAGTATATAAAGATGAAACTAAAGCTATCATTTAATGGAGTAATGGCTTCACTAGGTCAGTCATTTAATTGACCCTTGGAAAATGTACGTGGCAATGTGCTGTAAATCAAAATCTGGAGTGAAAGGCAACACAGTAATAATTTTTGGGATCAAAATTGGGAAAGGAATACGTAAAATTCATTTTCTGTTCATCTCCCTGCCTTGTCCTCATTTGAGGCTTTACCAGAATGAATGGATTCCAGTGAAGGGTTTTGAAATAGTTTCTGGTAATCACGACTCTCCTCCAAGAGATCAGTTCAGTGCTTGTCAGATGAGTGTACATCCAGAGATCTCCGTTGAAAATTCGTGTTCAGGAGACCTATAATTTTATGTCTTATGAAAGAAAATGGGATATATAAAGTAAATCAAGAGTTTTGTTGTCCTAGTTTGTAACAGAGGCCTCGTCCTCTGGCCAAGTGGCAGTTATTACTTCTTTATCTTCTATGATTCCACCAGAAACTTCAGGAAAAAACCCATACACTGGTACATGTGCAATTGTTTATGGCATTAATGAAATCTGAGGAGTGAAAGTTACAGAAGGGTCTTTAGATACTGGGAAATAAGTGTATTTTAATTTTATATAATCAATCTGGAGTAATGATGACGACAAAGTAGTCGTCATGATGAACTATCATGAGGTTTTTGGGATTCATATATTCTTCCCCCACCCTCTTTCATGTATAAGCCTTTTAAAAAGACAATGTATCTAGGAGAACACTGTCAACCACACTTTCTTAGCAAGAAACTCCTTTAAAATCCCTCTTTAAACAATTACAGAATTGCGGGCGGTCAGTTATAGTTATTTATTTTTTGACAACATGCTCGTTCTATATCAGTTTGTATCTTGCACAGTTTAGATTTACATATACAGAGAAAGAAAACCATTTTCATGAACTGCACTGGGAGTACCCTAAAGCAGAATGCAAAGTGTGTTTGAGATCAGTTCACAGAACATTAACTTAAGGTGTTTCAAGCTAGAAAGGGGGAGAAAATAGACACTTGGCATATCATTAAAAAAAAAACAACTTGACCACTTAAAAATAGTCAGAGATCAAAGACTTTAATACTTTCAAAGAAATGTCTCACTTGTGTCTCTGGTCAGAAACTGTTGTGTTCTAGCTGAGGAATGAGGTGGGATATGTTGAACGGTTGCAGCCCTGTGAGCAGTGAGCCCTTCTGGCTGTGTCAGTGCTGAGCCATCGGTGGCACTGAGCAACCTGAGCTTATGTGCTGAAGGGAGAGACGTTCCTGGTGACTAAATACCAGTGTCTCTCTGAAGAGTTTTGAATGCTTTAATGGAAGTGCTTAAAAATTCCTGCTTTCTTCCGTCCCTGAAAACAAAGTAAATTGAATTTACTTGTGCTCGCTCTTTCTCACTTTTTAAATTTGACTCAACTGTCTTTGAAATAAATTTGTTAATGGAAGCTGAAAGGTTGATGTCGGTTGAGTTTGGGGCCAATTACTTCGTATATAATATTCTGTATTTTATGGCTCACACAATGGATAAGCAACAACCCGTCTGTCCAGGTAACTGAGTGGAACCCTCAGCATTGGAAAAACACATGGTTGTATTTTAGGACAATCACACTAAGCAAGAAGTGAGTCAGAAAAAAGGATTCTTTCTACTTTCCATTAATCTAAACTTAGACAAACAAACAACAAACATAAGTTAAAACACTGAAGGAAGTTTATAAACAGGAAAAGAAATTTACCTGAATTTATGATAAAAAATTATTTTTATTCATATAATCATACAGTCCTTGTAGAATGGTGGGTTAAACCTGAAATCCATTGTACTACCCATTAGATTGAAGAAAACGGTAAATGTGCTGGTAAATTTTTTGTGCTAGGACAGTCTTTTTTGTGATTGTATTGCCTTACACAGCTCACATTCAGTAGGAGGTTCCTGACAATATGAATGGAATTTGGCTCCAGTTCCATGTTTGAGTATCCGTGTTTGGAATCACTGGGTAGGGTACTTTTAAAATACAAAAAAAAAAATCTTAATTAACAAAGTATTATTGCTATTTGGGACTGCTTAGCATCATATACTGGGTCAATTGTGCCATAGCTGCTTCCTTTGCATATATTTTATCTTCCTTAAACTTAAAGCAGGTTTCAGGTTTTGGTCATTGTTTAACATCAATGGGAAAATATAACCCCCCAGAATATTTGCCTGTTAAATTTGGTTAAAACTGAATCTGGCTTCATAAAAATGGCATTTGCTATGAGTCCCATTAATGTCAGTGTTTGTACTTTTGTTGTACTGCACTTAACAAGAAAAGAGTATTTAGAAAGTAATGTCTGAATCAAAAATTGTGCAACATCCCTCTGCAAAAAATGTGTAGAGTCTCAGTTACTTACAGGTAATTCATTTTGGCAGGTACAGTACTTGTAGCCTCTATTGTATTACGAATGCTAAAAACCTTGAAAGAAATCATTGGAAAAAGGTTTAGAGTAAGTGATTTAGAAGAGGCTGGCAGGTGGTTGTGTGGCTACTGCAGGATTAACTAAATTCTGGAAATGAAGTCACTTCAGAGTATTGGTTCTGTGTCTTGATTTAGTCATTACTGAAGCAGAAATCACTTTGCTGATCTGCTGAACTGCAAGACAGTGGTTGATGGAGATATTAATCAACCAACAGAAATTACTTTCTGAAAAATTTGGGATGCTCCAGTGATTAAAGGGTAACTTTGTCAGGACACCTCTCTAACTGCTGTGTATGTGGTTATGCGTACATATGATGCTTATGTAAAACCGTGGCATTACAAATAGGTCTTTTGGAAACCTCTAAGGGGAAGTGAAGTGGAAATGATGAAATTTCAAGATATTCCTGGAAACAGCTTCAGTGTGTTACTATAGTAGTTAAATACCTGTTGATGAGCCTCACAAAAGTTAGATGTGCTCAGATATTTCTGAGTCTGATGGCTGAGGGAATTAACATTGTTAACAGACTGTTTTGTGATCCAAAAGACCAGTTTTAGGATGACATCCGTCATTTTGCGAGCCACATTTATGGCAGATTTTCCTCCTTTCATTTTCCTTTAATACTCTTTGACTGATGTAGTTTTTACAACCTCAGCCTTAACTGTTTTGGAGGGAGAAACGTCAAATCCATTGTGGGTTGGCAACAGCCATTTTCTGTCTCAGCTTTTGAAGATCCAACTCAGTTTTGTGAAGGACTCTGGAAATGGGAGCCCTAGTTGGAGTTATGTATTTCTGTCAAAATGAAGAATTTACTGCTGTCCTTGACATGAGTGTGATTTTAGGCTGAGTTCTACATGCTAATTTGTGCTAGATCCTTTGCCATTTTATATTTCCTGAATGTAAACTCTGTATTCATTGAGTTTCCTAGTGATTTGAAGTGCTGCAAGCACATAAGATACTCTTGGTAGCAAACCAAAAGAAATACTTGAAGCGGATTTTCCCTTTTGAACACTACAAAAGTGTTCTCTTAATATTCAGAAGTATCCCTGGAAATTTTCAAAGCTTGACCTAAGGCCCTAAGCAGCCTCATGTAACTCAGAAGCTTTAAGCAGGTTTGGCTAGACGGGCTCTCTAGAGGTCTTCCAGCATGAACTTCCCTGTGGTTTTATAAAAAGACATTGACTCCTCTATACAGGTCACAGCTTTTTGCTTTGTTTCAACTGAGATATTTTGCTCAAATTCAGGAGCTTGCTCTGTCCTTGCTGTTCTGGTTGTTCAGGTGGTGAAGAGGAGAGGAGCAGGACAGGAAGAGGAATCTACTAGTGATTAGAAGAGAGCTGTTATTTTTGTGTTGGGTTTGGATCTCAGCACTGGTTGCTATTCCTGTCTCAGAGCGTGGTATTTGGTGTAATTTTGGAGGCCTTCTTCAGATGAGGTTATAGAGACAAGGCTGCCACTTCAACAAGTCATCTCTTTCCTTTGTGCAGGGCCCTTCTCAATACAGGTTGAAGTACTGCCTTTGATCAATGAAATACTTTTTAGCTTCCTTTCTCTTTCTGAGGAATCCTGCTGTTCGATTTTGTTCTTTAAAGGCCAACTGGAAAGCAGAACCCTCAGCATTATTAACAGAGCTGGGGGCAAGAGAACCTGAGACTGATTCCTTTCCCTTAGTCCTACCAAGCCTAAGTTAGTTGACATTCAGAGCTGTAAGACAAACTTGTTAATTCAGTTTTTCCTGAGGGTTTTCTGGGGTGGACACATTAGCTGGAGTGTAATTTTATTTGTATTTGTGAAGAGTGTTCTGCTGATGCTTCATGTTGATGGTTTATTGCTCTTGACTACAAGAGTGACTGGAGGTTGATTGACAGATTCCCTACAAAAAATGCAAGAAATGCAGTTTCTAGAGAGGAGCTTCACAGTGTATGACTGTGAGGATACGAGAATAAAATCAGTTTGAGAGTAGACAATATTTTTATGGGCAGAAATTTAAGTACTTTCATTAAATGTAATAAAAGACCCCTACAAATGAAATCAAGGTTCTTAAAAATTCTTTAAAAAGGATGTTTATGGTTACAGAAGTTCTAATTTATTTGTTGTGTCGTCATGGAATTATTTGTAAAAGCAGGCAGTCAAACAAAAATTGTTCACTGGAAAGCAATGATGAAGATGCCTGAATATGAACAAGCATTTCATGATTTTTGTTGTTGTTAAAGCTAGATTAAGTATTTCTTCATTTCTGGTAGTTTCACTTACTTTCCATGCTGTGTGTCTAACACGATGTCATTGGTAATTTTTGTTATACATCTAAAAGGATCATAATACTGCATATGCTAAATTTAGCTGAAATTTAGATTAAAAATTACTTCTGTGGGTTTGTGTTGGTTTATTTGGGCCAATTTTAACTGAGAGCTCAGCAGAACACTGCAAGTACTCATTCAGTATTTTCCATCCTTGACTCTTGCTGTACCATTTTGTTTCTGCTGTCTGCAAAAGAACATTTTCCCTTAAAAAATACTTAGGTGTTACTAAATGTTTCAATAAATGTCTGCTGCATGCAATTTGTTGGACATTAAACACAGTTGTTCCACAATTATGGACTGTTTCCTTCAGATTCCATTGATGAAAGCTTCTTATCCTAATTATTTGTTTATCTTAATGAATGCATGGTAAAGGCTGTATTGCATTTGTACCATTAGACACTCTCAGTCTGATATTTTCAGAACCCTGCAGATGTGGATTTTAAATAAATGAAAAGAGCAGATGGTGTACAGGGAAATCTTTGGTAGGCCAAGAAGCTAAATCAAAGTTTCCCTGAGTTCCTGGAGTTACCTTATGTAGGCACTGCTTTTCCACCACTAGAAAATTTACTAATAAAGTGTTGATCTACAGTATGTTGTAGAATCTCCTAGATATGCAGAATATTCTTTAGGAAAAGCCTGTGCCATAGGAAGAGATCTGCAGCTTGCACTCTGTTTTTTAGCATGCATTTCAACGTGGGGCTTAGGCTTGCTTTGAGATGATCAACCCTGATGGTGCTGAATGTAAAAAATGTCAATATAATTAGTCATCTCCAGCAGAAAATAATTTTTGCCATTTTTTCCCCATGTGGAGGAGGGGGTGAACTGGTTTTCAGTTACTCTTTATCATTTCGGTTTCTATTTTTGCTGCTGACTTGGAACATTTACCAATTAGTTTTTGTCCCATCTTGTATTTAGTGATGGGCTATTTTATGAGATAAAGATTTATAACTGAAATGTCCTGGTGAAACAGGGTGAGCTGGTGGTAATTCAGCAAAAGCTGCTCCTTGTCTGATGGTCAGGAATTGGAGACAGAACTGTCCATGGTCAGCATTGGACATAAAGTGAGCTACTACACCACTCTAATCCTAATTCATGCTCTCTTAATTAAGACATTGCAAGCGTTCATTGTAGAAACTTTATATTAAACTTTCTGGGCAAGGCATGTATATATGAACTGTTTCTGTTTTGTTTTGCATTGGTGCCACTGCAGTAAAAGTTATACAAATAAAAGATGGTACCCAGGAAGTCAAAACACAGATGGTTGTTTTGATCCTTCCCTGATTTGAATTACCCTAAAAAAAATCTCAAAGATCCATCATGTCAAGCATATCTAGGCAAGAGAGTGTAATTTAAATGTATAGTTACCGTCATGGATAGCATGTATGGGCTCTATAACCACAGGGAAATCACAGATTTTCAATCTGCCTTGGAATGTGTTCATTATTAGAAAGTGTTACCAGGGTATTGTTTGTTGTAGGAGAAGAAAGTCCTGTTCAAGTTTTTAATGAATCTCTTGAGAGATTCATCAGATTTACAGGTTAAAAAAGCTGTAAACATTCTACTGGGAACAGTCATTAAAGGGAAAATGAATGTGAGTTGTCTGCACACTTCTTCTGAAACACAAACCCTGAAGATGATTTACAAACCAAAAAGCTGTTTCTCTTTAAATGATCTGTGTTGCTGCATTGTGCAGTGAAATAGGAAGTACGATTAAAAGTAAGTCTGTTTGCAAAATGAGAACGAGATTCACTGTTTGGAGAATTTTATAGGTAAGACCACATTGATCTGAGTTTGAAGGGAAGAAGCCTGAGACAAATATTTCCGTCATTTCTAGATTACAAAAAGCACTAGAGTGCAAGAAAAAACCCTTCCTGCACAGATAATCAACTTGGAAGGTCTTGTATTGAAAATCCGACTTCCTGAATGAAATAAAAATAAATTAATAAAACGTCTGTAGATTAAATAAATAAATTCAACTCCCCCCTTCCAAAAAAAAAAGGAAAAAAACAAAAAAAAACCAAAAAAACCCCAAAAAACCCCAACAACAACAAAACAAAACAAAACAAAAAACCCCCCCAAAAAAAACCCCCAAAAAAACCCCAAACCCCAGAAAACCCCAAAAAAAACCAAACCCAAAAGGCTCAGTCCTCTGATGAGTTGCTTTTTTTGGTAAATCTAGAAGTGACAGCATAGGCCTGCTAAAAGGTTTGCCTTTCCATGAGGCACTTCATACCCTTGAATACTCACTCAGGCTTGACTGACCCATCAGCAATGCCAGTAAAAACTCGTAATTTGTGATGAAACTGCTTAATCATTTTTTCTTATCTGGAGTATTACAGATGCAATGAAGGGAACAGTTTTGAATATACTGCTAAAAGATAAAATGCAGATAAGTATTTCTAAATTAATTTGACAAAAATTTGATGCTTGAAAGACTTTAATTGGTCACCTAAGATTCTGCTGTTTTGGTAGCCAATATCTCCTGTTTCTTCAGAAAACTCCAGGCCTGCCATGGCAGAGACAGTTTGTTTGTAGTTGGGGTGAATTCTGGCGTTAGTTCTGTTTGGTTGGTGCAGCTCCTCAGTGAAGCACAAACGCGCTGAAGACTTGGAAAACAACGAAACGTGAACTGTGTCCCAACCTCCTCTGTTGAACACAACAGCAGTGGTTTCACAGTCACTCAGCTTTCCAAGAGGTCACCCCCTTTGCAAATAATATGCATAACAAACTGCAGTATTCACAGCGCCTCATCATTATGAACAGGGTGTATTTCAGCTGACACTGCCGTTCACAACATGATGTTACCAGTTTAGTACACGGCTGCCAATCTGATCTTATTGTTGTACTGGTTATAGCCAGGGCTCCAAAATAAAATCACTGTCCCACCAAGGGGATTGATGCTTCTGCTGCATTTTCTTAATATTTTGTAAAGATTATCTGCTGCTGAGTAGTTTTTTCAAGGTACATGTGTGTGCATTTTATTTTATTCCTTTTTTTTCTATTAAAAAACATAAGTGGGTATATGTATATGCATGGACATGCTGTGGCCATAAAAGTTGTAACTTATGTCCTTGGTCTAAGGTAGACATTGAGCTTTCAGGCTTTGGGCAAGCTTCTTCATGAGGCAGTCCCAATAAAAATCCATCTCTGGCCTGGAGTATGTGCAGAATCCTCATAAGCTCACTTCAGCCATGGCATTTGTAACAGCATGGCTGACGATAAAGGTAAATCAAGACAAGAATAAGGACTTCAGGTCTGCTCTTTCTCAAGACTGAAATATCACAAAATGTAAAGGAAGGCACTCATTCATGCAGAATAATTTTTGTGGTGCAGCCGGTTGGTGGGAGGTTAATGAAAAAGCCTCGTGACATGTTTGGTACTGACATCATGTTTGGGTATATCTTAAATACCGGTGGGGCAATGCTAGATCTTATGTTCTTTACATTTCCTTTTACACAAATTTACTTTTGGACTGTCATTTCTCTACATGACTGGAAAGCATTTTTCCAATTTTCATGTTCTACTGCCACCTTTCTGCGCCTGTTTGTCTCCCACTGACTCCTGCTTTTCCACAGACATGGGCCCTAAAAGGAACATTTCTTGCTAGGAAAGCTCTAGGTGCCAAAAGATGATTTGCACTCCTAGGACTATTGGCTCCACAGAGGCTTGCAAGATTTTAGGAAAGATGCCAGCTAGTGCACAGACAGTTTGGCTCTCCAAGCCCAGCATTAAGGTTAACAAGTTGTAAGTAGCTGCATGTTGCCATTATCCCAAAACCCTGCTGCTTTCAGGACACGATGAGGGCCCTAATAAGAACGTTGTTCATTGCTAGTTGTGTTTTTTTCCTTCTCTTGCCCAGCACTTACTGAAGAATAAGGTTTAAAAGTTGGATGGCTTGTGATGGGGTCTTGATGTGATTCTTTCATCTCACTGACCAGTGTCTTACTGGTGGAACTCTTAACAAATGGATCACTGAGATGAGGGGGAAAAAACTGAACCCAAACCTGCCACTGTTTTTTTAAAGAATTATTTTTAGGAAGGAATCTTGGAATCCAAAAATTTTGATTTTTTTTTCCTACAAAAATAAATAAGTGTTAAGAGAGCTGAATATATTTACAGTATCTCATGTAAACTTTCATATATGTATAAGACTTTCTTGCAGCTATATAAATCTGCACATCTTGATTGATGTCTTTTGAGCTGTGCTGACTTATAAAAAACATGGATTGTATCTAGCATATGCCACTCAAAGTTACAGTATCTCTTTTTTTGGACATAAATAAAAATTCAACTTGGTGCATTTAATGAAAAAAATATTTTCAATGTTTAGGATATGCTTGCTTTGCTTTGAGAATGTCTATGTATTAACTGTTGTATGCAATGCTCAGTGAAGCAGCTTTGAAAAAAGTTGATTAATTAATCTTTATTAGTATATTTTTTTTAATGCAACAGTCAATTCCTGACCCAGGAAGAGTTGTTCTGTCGAAATGTGGAATTCTGTGTGATATTTCTTTCCAGAAGAAAGTGCCAGTAGTGATCACTGAGACTCATTGGCCTCGGATGTGCTGTGAAAGAATTGAAACTCGATGTCATTCTCCTGTTAGTGTCCTCTGCCTGAAAACACAGAAAAACATGGCATGATTTGATTTGAAGAAGAACAAAATTGTTCCATGTAGACATAAAATAATGACAGTAGTAACAAGACTACTGCATCAGTAGTATTGGTGATAGTACCACTGAACAGGTGACCCAAAATTCTCATGACAGTTTCTTTCCAGGAGTTTTTGATCTATCAGAATAACAAAGAGAGAACAAGCTGAGCAAGCCTCAGTGCATTAAGTTTCTGTGGCAGGAGGTGGTGATCATTCATTCATTCATTCATTCATTTTTGCCTATTTATTTTGGAGAGGTAGGAAGGATGGAGGAGAATACATTGTATTACCTGGGAGCACTGTGTTGAGTCTATGTCTGAGCTGTGTCTACCCTAAGCCTTGCAAATTTACAATGGAGCTGAAAAGATCCTCCTGTGTAGGAAAGAATCAGAGCAGAGTCTTGGAGGAGAGTTTCATAGAAGTGATGACTTGGCTGTAGGAGTACCTGGCTGGAACAGCACAGCACAGAGATGAATATGCTGCAATATCAAGGCAAAGTGCCAGGATGAAGGGCGTGTGTTCAAAGAAAGTGTGCCATCGGAGCTTCACAATAAAGAGCTTTGAGGCAAGACACTGAAGTACTGAAGAAAAAATCCAAAAGCTTGAGCTGTTTTGCCAAGCTATCAGGGAACACAAACCAAGATGAAACATTAAATTCTCATGGAGAAGCACCCAAGTGCTGAAGGAAAATGCTAAAATGTGCAGATAAAATTGATGGTTCCTAATGCAGAGTGCTTAAGAGACAGAAGCAAAAGTGTGAAGTTAAATAACGTTGAACAGAGGATGCATGGAAGCTGTCAAATTAGTTTTTTTCTTCACAACTAAGTTTTTGGGGAAGCTGATGTTATGATTCAGTCTAGCTTTGATTGACAGCCTGCTTATGGCAACATCAAAGGATTTACTGGTGTTTTGGTACAAATGGAACACTTAAACCAAAGCATAGGACAGAAGTACAGAATTCTAGTGCAGAGGGCTACTGGGTTTTTACTATAGAGATAAGTTATATGAGGGATGCAGAAATGTTTTGCTCTGTATAAGATTCAAGGGGGGAAATTATTTTGGTAAGAATTCCCCTTAGGAGGCTTAAATTCTACAAACTTCTACCCAATGACACCAACGTACCTTAAGATCAAAGGCTGACATGTTTGCAATTTCATTGTGTATGAATCCTCCTGTTAAAGATCTTCATGAAAAGTTATTCCAACCTACCCCATTTAGTTTCATTTCTGTAAAGGCAGTGCATGGTAATTCAAGAAAAGGGTCTTGTTTTTAATATGGCAGAAACGTGCAGTTTCTTCAGTATTCAGCTCATGAATATTCATGTATTTTTTGTCAGTGTGTCTTCATTTCAGAAGTAGTAAAGGGACTGTAAGATAGATGGTGTCCTTCCTGTGACTGGTGTGGAGATTTGCTGAAGGGAAATGAGATGCAGGTTTTAGCAGAATGAGACACAGCCCTTCTAGCTTATTTTCAGGCAAAATGTGACAACACTGTAGAAAGGGGGAGACGGCTTTAAAATTCACAGAGACTCAACCCTAAGCAAACTTGTCCCACTCTAATAATGGCTGAGGAACCAGAGTGATGACAATTTGTGTGTGAAATTGTATCTCTGTAAAATAATGCACGTTTGGCATGGTTCAGTGCACCTTGTAAGAGAACACTGCATGTCCTATACGCGTGGTGTTGTCCAGAGTTGGTTAGAGGCCATTTCACTCTGTGCTTCTACTTTCATTAGAAATTGCTCTGTCTGCATTTGTGTAAACTATTGCTGTACGCAGGCACTGCCTCAGACTGCCAGCGATGCTTTTTCATTGTTGCAGAGCTTTTCTACAGAGATAAGGCTTTTAGTTTGATGTTAGGAGACAGTTTATTCTTTTATTTTTCTTTAGTTTAAGGGTTTCACGGTTCTGATTAGTGTGCCAATTATGAGGATGACAGAAATATTGCCTCACCTGACACCAGCAGAGCTGTTTCACTTTTCTTCATCTGTTTATTCAGATAGCAAATGACACACACTTCCAGAGAACATGGTATCTCCTGTTCTGTGCACGTTCTGACAGGTTGATTGCCACAGAACACAGAGCCAGTATGAAATATGAAAATATATGTTGATTGCCATCTCCCATAATGTCCTTTTCATGGAATAAGAGGAGAGCTGCCTGGTGCAAGGTTTTCAAATGTTCAGAGGCTGAATCACGCAGATGTGTATGGAAGGATCCCTCAGAATGGAAAAGAAGGATCTTGGAGCAGCCAAATTTTTCCCTTTATCCTTCAAGTGTTTGCAGTGTTGGTGTGTACCACTGAGCACATTGTAACTCCACAGGCACTGGAAATTTGGGGGAAAATTACTGGAGATTCAGAAGAAAATTTGTACGTGATCCAAGTCTCTCTTGGGCAAACACAGCATGTTGGAAACTTGGGAAGAGTGTATGTTATGTAACCAGGCTCAGTTTCACAGCTGATTTGGAAAAAGGGCATTTTGCTTCCCAGAATGAGATCTGGGGAAAGAAATTTTATCTTGATCAAATGCAGCAGCTGCTGCAGTTTATATTCAAGCCCCCTTTTCTGCTCTGTTCCATTCTACCCAAAGAGGGAACCATTGTTGGTTTCTTTTTTTCAGAGAACTGGACTGTGGTTTGACCCCAGCAATTACAAATGATTTAAAAAAATATAAAATATACAAGTTCTGGAATATTGTAATGAAACATATAAACAGTTTAAAAATACTTAAGGGATGAATCTGTGTTGTAAGAGCCAGCTGCAGAGTACTTATAACTGGAGTATGTTAAACCATTTAAATATTCCAAACATTATGTACAACAGATCTTGTACTAATTCATTATGAAAACAGCAATTTCATTTAATCATTTATTAGCTATTTATAAGGTGTCTGCATATCAAGTATGCATACAGATTGTTGTTCAACCTGGCGACCAGTATAATGCTTGCATGTGCAATCACTAAATATCCTTTTTGGGGATCACTGTTCTCAATTACTCCCTAGCAGCACGTGTCGCTCTGAAACGTGTATGTGTAAGAGAGTAAATGAGTCTTTGTCCCCCCAAGAGGGGAAAACCCAAGAAATTGTTCAGAACAATTCCCAGACTTGAATGTAAGTCATTCATTCCTCATTCCTGTTCACTTCTGGAATGTGCCTTTGCCACTGTCACCATAAAGACAGTGAAACAAGCTGCCCAGAAATGCTGTATAATCTCTGTCCCCAGAGGTTTGCAAGATCCAACTGGCCAGAACCTGAAGCAATGTGGTGTGAATTGGGTACTGACACATATCTGTGCAGGAGGTTGGACTGTGGCCCTTTTGAGGGCCGTTCCAACGGGAAGGATTCACTGAGTTCCTAGGAAGTCACAGCGTGGCACTAAGCAGAGTGCTATTAGTTATCTGTTGTGTTTCCAAGGTTGTTAAACATAGTTTTATTGTAGCACACAATGTTGGACTGTGATGAGAAAAGGAACAAATCCAGAGGAAGCAAACTGTGCAGTACTCTGTCATTCTGCAGTGATGCAGCCTGATCCTTGCTACTTTCCCCACACTGCTGCAGTGCTTTGGGTTTTTTCATGACTGACACATGAGTTTCAGCTTTCCCCTTGTGATAATTACTTTCTTTGATGGGTCTTACTGTACCGTAGGTGTAGGTACCATAGGATCTAACTCTTATTAGCAGGATACTGTTTGCTACTTATCTTACATCCACATCTTAATCGTCTTCATTACCTGATCATTAAAGCCTTGAGAACCTTAATCAAGAATTTGCCACCAAAGTTAAAAAATATCCAAGACTCTCAAATCCTAGAGCCATGACTCTTACCTATATCCCATAAATATTTACTATTTTGGAAAGAGCAGTGTATTTAACATCATGTGAGTTGCTAATGCCAACAATAAATGTACAGCGTGCTGGAGAGAACATAGAGCCCCCTTGCTGAAATGCACCTGATGTGGTGCAGAGAATTCTCTTCTGTGCCTGGCCATGACTCTCTGCCTGCTGCATAAAGCAGGATGGACACTAAGTTAGGTGTGGATTGGACATGACTGGTGAAATTCTTAGACACTGTTTAAGTTCTCACTAATGGGATTGTTTATCACATCTAGTCTTACTCCTGAAATGAAGACTGGAAGAGAATTTGTAGGTCACCCTGCTATATAGTCCTTTTCATGCATGTACTTACAGACCATTTAATCTTATATAGAGTGTGGAAAAGGGATAAGACTTTATTGCAAAAAATAATTTTCTCACACACCTCAGAACCTTCATTTTTTATTTTTCCCCTCCCAAGTGGATAAATGTTAAAATTTCACTTGCCAACAAAGAATTGATAAACTACTGAAGACTTCAAAACTCCAGCTGATTCCCATAGTGATACATTGCTTTGTTCTGTCGGTGTTAAAATCCTAGCAAATTTTTAGCCCTGAGGTATTTGAGGACAGCTACACCATGCATTTCTCGTGAGGCAACTCTCACAGACAATGAAAATGTGAATTATTCACAGAGACTTGGCATTGTTTGTGAAGTTCTGTGCCAGTGCACCTGCATTAGCTTCACTCTTTTTAATACCTGTATTGTTGCCACCTTTAAAACTGAGTTTACCTTTTGCTGTAAATGCCTGTATTCATGGTTCCAGTTGCCTTTTCTGATCTATAGATACACACCTGCACTTAAAAAAGTCAGCAGTTGACAAAATTAAATGGCAGATAAGGAAAACTGAAAAGCCTGAGTCTCAAGTTGCACATCAGTACCTATGGGCCTTCAACAGCGGGGCACAATATGGCATTTAATCAAAATTAATATTGTTACAGCAACAGCAGTCGAGCATAAAGTATTTCAGGGATTATTGACAGACTGAAACTGCTGGCTTGCAGTAATCAAGAAAACTCATCTGGCTATTAATTTCCAGGAATACCTGCAATGAAGTCTTCATTGCAGTTATAACTCAGAATTGATGGATACAATGGTATAGATTCTTTTTGCATAACAAAAATTCATTCGCTGTTTAATAATTTTTTCAGTGTTTGTTCCTGCCACCTAAATATATTTCCTAAAATAGAATAGAGGAAGGAAATTATCTAAAATTGTCTACAAGGGCTTGTATAAAGTGCTGCTTTTGCTGCTGCCTAGAAGAAATATGCCAGTCAGACTCCCAAACCCGGCCTAAAACCAACAAGGATCCAGCAATAATGGTACCAAACAAAGCACAGCATATAAAAAAGTAAAGGTTCATAAAAATATTTGTGTATCAGCTTGCCTGGCACCCCAAAGAGAGCTTTCCTGGAGAAGTAACAGCATTTTATATACATTTTGGTGCTCAAAGTTTGATAAATTCTTTCATTTATGCTCTTTTTCCACCAGTGCACTCACAGTGACTTAAATGAAAACCGTCTTTAGTGTTACTTTGTGTAACATTAGCTTCCAGAAGCCTATTGCCTGAATTGGGGATGAACTGTTCCTTGAACGTGTTGGCTGCTGTGAATTGGTAATACTTTGTAGTGGGAGTTACGGAAGGAACACCACAGAGTGCTGAGTGCTGAGATCCTACACGCGGAGTGTGGAGTCCGTTTCCAAGCCGTGGGACTGGCTCCCAGTGTGCAACCCAGAGTCAGCAAGCAGGGAAGCCAAAGCTGAGTTATGATCTTGTATTCCTTACAAAGCAAACCAGAGGGAAGGAAAATCACATTTGTTACTTGAACAGACCTTGGAAAGCTCTTCCTTCCACAGCGTGGCCTGATTCTGTGTTATCACCTGGATATCCTTTTATGTGCCTTACCAAAGTAATCTCTTTAAATTCCTTTTCAATTTATGCTTAACCAGGCTGATTTGCATGCACGTAGAAAAGGAAATGAGAAACTTTTAAACCAAAAATCTATATTCTTAGATTTTGATATTCATGCACATTTTTATGCATGGAATTCCCATTAAGATTACTGCAAGATTTACCTACAAATCTTCCATTCTTGAAGAATGATTAAATTCCCAAAGTTTTATGAGAAATAATATATCTTGCTTTTCAGTTGTCAGTTAATGCTAATGAAGGGATGAACAACCACACTCTTGTATGTTTAAATTGACCAAAAGCTTTGTGTGAAGCTGGTTTGAAAGCCAGAGTTGGATGAGAATCCATGAGTTATTCATTTCTCAGAGGAGATACTTTTTGTGTTGACTTTTGCTTCAGCTGCTGAATAATTTTTATATTTTGTTTTTCTGCAAGAAAAACATCTTTAATAGTAATGTAAATACATGTGTGTAAAATTAATTGCATGAATATCAGCTAAAATTAGTATCATGTTTCCCAAATAAATTGTAACAATTTAGATAGCAAGTCTTTGTTTTTTAAGGCTACTTTTCAATTTAAGGAGTTTCCTGGTCTGTTAAAACTATCAGTTTTTCTGAATGTGGTCTGTTGCGTGTGATGCAGCAAAAATTCCCATTCCTATTTAAATTAAAGTACATTTGAACTTCAACCCATCCAACCGCAAAACGTCCTAGAACCTCACTTCATTTTCTGTTTCTAGAGAAGCAGCACAGAATAATTCCAAGTTTCAATGCTGCTCTCCAACTTGTGGGAAACATTTGGTCCATCATTTTGCCAGACACATTATACCAGAAAACTTGAATTAATAGAGGCATCTTAGTCTGGCAGTGATGAAAAGCCCAAAGAAAGATCTGCTGATTTCGTTTGAGCTGTTACACAGTGATATACTGTGCACTATACACTGTGCAGCTGTTTAAATCTATATGGTGAATTCAAGCAAGTGCAGAAGGAGTAAAACTGGAAAGGCTCTGAGAAACAGCACTAAGACTGCAGTGCTGGAGCATGAATGGCTGCATTTTTTATCTGGGAGAATTAGAAGAATCTTCATTGTTCTGCATGGTCTTCTCTTTGTATTATTTCCAAGTAAGTGGAAAAAAAAATCTAAAGATGTTATTGCATTTTAGGGCAAAATCTGTCCTTTTTACCTGTAGGTATCTCCAAGTCCAAGGGAAATATTGGCAAAACAGGGCTTTGATTTTATTGGCTACTTTCACATTGGCAACACAAAAATCATAAATTCCCTGAAATCCATCCAATAAATCTCAGAAATTCATATAAAAGGTGTGAATTTAGCACCAGTGCTTCAGAATAGTACTTTTGTTGATAAGGGATGAGGCACTTGCAGTGTGTTCATTTTTATGCAGAGTAATCCTATTTTCTGACACATAGGAATGCCTTGTGAAAGGGCATTGCATTTTCTTTTATGAACTTGTGCGACTTCGCTGTTGAAGGGTTGCTCTGACCTGGCAGTGCTGAGCACACAAGCCAAGCAGAGACTGTACCTGTGTGAAGGCTGAAGTGTTTGTGGTAGAGATCATGAAGGAATGGGCCATCAATGTCACTTGCCAGCTGATTTATAAACTCCCCTTTTCCTCTTGCTTTTATAAACTGAAACTGATTCTCATTGAATATCATGATTCTGACATAATGTATTTTTCTTAAATTTTATAGGCACAGAGGTTTAAACATTTTGCTCCTTTTGCATTCTTTGTGCTGTATTCAGCATTGATGTATTTTGGAAATGGTTTGGCCAAATATCTTACACACAGCAGTTATTGACTGTTTTCCATTTTAACTACAGTCTCTGCATGGAAGAGAATTTTCTGATTTAGAAAAAGCCGTAGAATTATTTCCAGATTTCACATTCCCAGAGTAGCTTCTTCTCTGTTATTGTTCAGGTCCAAGTGGGTATTGTGGATGGCAGTAACATCCAGGGACAGTATTGTCTGTTGCTGCTCTGTGCACATTCATCTTCCTGATTCCCATAATTCTGATTTGCCCTGGCAACTGGAAACCTAGGAGTGTCATCAAAAATTCCAGAATTGTTGGCAGAGCACGAGAATTTCATCGTTCCAAACATCTTTATTTTTACCTTTTCATTTAATGCCCAATGCCTCCTGCTTGCATTTTCTTGACTTCCTAATTACTTTTAGTTTCGTTTCACCTATAAATGAGGGATTAAGCCATGAAATTTGCAGGGGAAAAAAAAAAAAAAATGCAGCCCAAATTAAAAAGGAAAGAAGGAAAGAGAAAATGTAATTGGTATAAAAGTTGCATAAATGAAGTTTCTTATTATTTTTCTTTAAATAATGAATTATTCAGTATTTTGGTGTTAATAATTTAACGGAACCCAAAGTAAGATATCAGCAGGATGTATGTGGGATGGGTGGTAGTTCAAGTTTGATCTAAAAGCCTTGCCTTTGTATTGAAGTTGGGTTGAAGCTTTGATCTATTTATAATGAGTATTCTAAGGGTTTACTAATTATTTGAAACCTGAAGAGAATCTCAGAGTCCATTTTTCTGTTGGAAAGGAACCAAAAATAAACCTTGCTGGAAGGTAAAGGCGGAAAGTCATAAAGTTCGGGCGTGTTTCTGAAAGTTAAAGCACGACCGCCTACTGGCTATAATTTCTGAAAAGTTTGGGGGGAAAATGTATTTTCTGTCTCCTTTTTACATTTTGTAGCATAAGGAATTTTCTGAGGTACTTCTAACTTCTGAGTAGAGATAAGACATCCTTTATATATTCCATCCATTTAAAAAGTTTACAGCTATAAAGTTGAAATGCAGAATCATTTTTGTTTCTTTTCTTCGGAATTATATTTAGATTTAAAAATGTGTACCCATTTCTGTTACTTACCACACTTATTCTATTAACAAACTAAATTAACGTACATATTTATGAGAAATAGTGGGGTGCTAATACATTTATCAAGGGAAACTGTGCAAACCATTCATGATGGTACACAAGTACATCTTTAAAAATAAATCAGAATTTATATCTGCTAAGAACATTGCTCAAGATTTGGGAGTTTTTCTTGGAAAACCATACTTGTGCCTGATCCATACTTAATTCCATCTCTAAAGGCAAGATTCTCATTCGACTTTGTTGCAATTTCTTTGTACAATAATTTTGTCACTGGAAACAGAGACCCATACACTATGGAATTAAGTGCTCTTTACATGATGTGAGAAATTTCCCCTTCCCTGTTTTCTGGGACTTTTTTCAGTTTTCAAAGGATGCTGACTAGTTTAATGAATCTATAATGCATGCAAAATAGTTTCTTTCTTATGTTTTTTTCTTCCATTGAAACAGTATTTGGGATTAAAGGTGAACCTCTTTTCATGGTTCAAATCATTTTCATTAGCAGGAAGGAAAAACATGTCCAATAAGCTTGGTACTGCAAAAGAATTATTTAAAATAGTTCTGAGGAGCAATTTTTGCCTTTTCAATTATGCAAATGCTCATCAAGTTTTTGTCTTTGGTAATCTTTGGCTCGTACTAAAAAACTGACACAGACTTTTTGACCTGACACAAATGTAATTGCTGTGAAGGTTTTCTCCTGCCTTTACCCTGGCACAAGATTAAAGAAATGGAAGTACTGCGTTCCACAAATCAAGCTCATATTTATACCTGTGTTTTATCCTTGTGATTAAATTTTTATGGAATCATAGAATAATTCACGTAAGAAGGAACCTTGCGGATTTCTAGTCCAGATCTCTGTCTGCTCAGAGCAATGTCAGGAGTGAATTCAGAGCTGATTGCTTTAGGCTTTGTCCAGTTAGGCCTTAACCTGCACACAAACTCTCCTGGCAACCTGCTCCAAAGCTTAATTATCCCAACTGATGTTTTTTTGGCCACAATATTCAGTCAGAGCCTTCCTCATTACATTTTTCGAGCCTGTTCCTTGTTCTCTCTCTGTGCATCTCAGTGAGAGCCTAGCTTTTCCCTCCTGGGATTTTTTCCAGGTTGGTCGTTCCTTCCCTCCTTGAACCTTGTCTTTAGACTCAAAGACATTTCTCTAAAACACCGAGGCAAAGTTTAATTTCTCTTGTCTTTCTTCACTTTCATGTCCTGTGTACGGATGAGCTCAGCCATGAGTTCCCTTTGAAACCAAGGCCTCCTGGTATTTCTGCTTATTTTCTTGGGCATGGAGTGTTGTGCTTGCAGAAGGTTGCCCTGACAGGGCTTCCAGCTCTCTTGAAATCCTTCTCTTTTCAGAGTTCCTCACACGGGATCTCACCCACCTGAAAAAATCCCTTCCTAAGCTGAAGTCTGTCCTCGAAAATTCCAGGATCTGTACTTGGCTACTTGCCGAGACAATTTTTTTCAAAGAAACTGAGAATATCACAATAAAAATAAGTATGCTGAAAATATTTTTAATAGCTGAATAATCACATTCATCATTATGTTTTTTACCTATAACTAGGCTTCTGGAGTGCTATAACTCATCAAATAATGTATGGGAATCTCTTAATTAGCATAGTCTTAAAACTAGAGACATTTTGCCAAATTCAGTGAGGTGTAGGTACTTTTTGTTAATTAATTACTGAGTGATCATTTAAGAATTTGTCACTGGGACCTAGAAGGAATGGGTAATGAGACTGCTTGTTACAAAGTCAAATGATTCTAGGTAGGAAGTATACAAAAAAGAATATTAGACCTAACAGATCACTTCATTAGCTGTACCAAGTCAAAAGCTGATAAAGCTGATAACTGTTCACTCACAGAATTTCACCTCCAAGGTGAAATTCTAATTTACTGTGTTTAATTCTAGAATTTACTGAGTAATCCAGATATGATGTAATAATCTACCAGCTAAGTAATACAAAGTGAACCAACTTTGTTTTTCTCTGCTCCTTATTTTGCCGACATAGGTGATGTGGAAAGGGACACATCACGTGGTGCTTGGACACATTTGCTGTGGGGCTGTGGTAATTTGATCCTAAAGAATGACTAAATACATAATATTTAGAAGATACCAATAGCTAGGACATATGCAAAAGCCTTATTCAAAACACACTGTGTTGTTCTATATGTTTTAATTTGATCTTTTAAGCCACGTCTATATCTGTTATTATAGAGGTGTGGCGACACAGCAGGAATTTTGCATAATGACATATAAAATATTTAAGTGTTTATTGTTTGTCTCGGTACAAGAACACATTTGCTCATATGAGAAGAAAAATAAATTACATTTTTTCACCATGGCTTAAATGTATTGTTGATAAAGATGAGATTTCATGTGTTCACCTAATGAACGTGGGAATATTCTCTGAATATTAAAAGGAAACCTTTTAAAACTTTTAAAACTAGGAAATTCAGAAAGAACTTTGGTTTATTTCTCATTATTTAACATAAATAAAAATACTTCTGTGTAACAACAAAATAAAAAGGAAAAAAAAAAAGAAAAGAGGGATGCTTGCATGCCACCAAGGACTGGAAGTGTAAGCAACGTACACAAATAACTTTCAAAAGCCCAGGCTGCTTTCTCTCAGTATTTACCCTGTTTAAGCTCCCTGAAGACTGCCATAATTAGTTTTCTCCCTTACAAGTAATTATGAGCACCTGTAATTTAACAAAAAAATATTTGTGTCTGAGATATGATCCCTCGGGTATTTTTCTTTTAGATCCTTCCTCATTTGCTCTTAGAAGTTCTTTTCCACTAACTTCTACTCTTGGGATACTTTAAAGGGGATGAATTGTTCCTCTTCAATTACTTTTAAAACCAGGTGAGGCCTGAAAAAACACTTTCTCAAAATAGCAGTGTATCACTCTGGAGGGAATTATGCACAGCCACACACCAGGGGATCCTCTGGAGATGGAACACCCCAGCATTATGTTCCTCTCCCCTTCCTTCTGCTTGGAGGTTTCACAGGTCAAACTCTACAGAAATTAATCTTCCATTCCTGAATGTTGGCTTTAGCTTTAAGCCAGAAGATTTCCTCTGAAAGAATTATTTAGAAGTAGTTTTGCTTAATGCGAGGCACTGACAGGAAAAGCCATGAAGTCTACAAAGAATTGCCCATTAATTTGACAAACCTAAACCACTGACTATCTGGGAAAAGAATTTGATTCAGTTTTTATTCTAATGCTGTATTGATCTTAGAATGTTCTTGTCATTCTTTTCGGGGCAGTAGACCACTGATTAAATTTTGTGTGTTTTCATAAGATATTTTGCAATTTCTCTGTGCACTGCATCACCAATACAAGCTGAGGGAACTACTTCTTCATGTAAGCAAATTCTCAGTGATGGGTGGAAATCACTGACCGTGATTTGGTTTTAAAAAGCACTTAGGTTTAAAGGTTGTCAGATACAGTTCATACCCCTCCATACACACGAAGATAGAGAGGTGTAGCCTAAGATTTTAAACCTGTGGGTAAATTATAAAGCACAGAACTATAAGGATTTGCTAGGTTCTGGGTAAAATGTCCATTATGGGAATTTTCTCAGTCTGTGCTGATAAGGAATTCAGCCTTTTCTGCTTCTGTATCCTCCTTTTGTGGAAAGAAATGCCAGTTGCACAAATTTAAAGGTGAGACATGCTGAGGCTGACTGGGAGACCAGGAGCTCCTGTTGTATGGCTCAGGAAAAGCCTAACTGGCTCTAATTTCCATCCCTTCTTTAATCCCTCTTAAAGCCAATGGAGACAGTATGTTCTTGGAGGGCAAAAACATCCACTGTCTTTCAGCTGAATCAGTTTCAGAATTTCTCTGCCTTTCTAACACATTAATATCAAACTAAGAAAAGGTTAATTAATACAGAACCCAGAAGTACAGTGTGCTCCAGAACGCCTTTCTTTTATCCTGTCATACAAATACTTTACAAGAATGGTATAAAGCTATTTATGTGAGCCCTATGCTTGACTCAGAAATTACCTATAGAAGAAGGTCTTTTCAAGGAGCAATGCCCATTCCCTTTAAGGCCCCTGAATGTTTTTTGGGAATCAGCTCCACTTGGTTACATTCGACCTTTTAAAAGGACTGCATTCAAACAAAGGTGAACTAATCCAGGTTTCTCAACAAGACTGAAAATGAAAGCAATCACTGGCTTTTCAAAACTTGCAATAGTCCTGGCTGGATGTGCTCACCTTGTAATTGTATTTTCCTCAAGAGCCTTTCTCCCAAATAAGAGGTTGGGATGCTATTGTAATGTCAAATCTGACTCACTGTTACAGTTGCTATTAAAAGTTAGCAGCTGTAATTAGGGAAGAATTTTGAAGCTGCAGTGTTGTATTGTCAGTTGTAACAGCTTTTAATTATCTTATATTTTTCTTTAAAGTGATCAGCTTTGCTGAAGTTGAATGTGCTTTTATCATTTTTGCTCTGGAAATGAGCTGACACATTTAATATAATTTAGATAGAAATACTGTTGCTGCAGAAAACAATTGCAATCTATGAACTTTTTAGAGGATTTTGAGCACAGGAGACAGCCACAGTGCTTAGAGGGATTTTGCCATCATCCAATTAAAAAAGTCCTCCATTCTTTCTAATACCATTCTATCTGGTCTTAAAATGCGTAAGACTAATTACATTAGCCCACAGAGGCTTGCATGGCTAATACTATTGGCCATTTCCTCAAATAGAAGAATTATAAATGATTAAACACTCTGCAAATAATGGCAGTGTTTTGCTGCAGGACTCGATGGGATCCAGAGATACTCTGTCATTTTCCCCCTCGCTCGCAGCAGCCTGTGCTGCTCAGCCTTGGAGTAGATGGAATTCCAACAGCCAATTCCATTGTCCCCCAGCTTACTGGAGTCCATGAGGAAACCAAACCCTTTTGTTTCTATTTCTACTCTGGGCTTATGCTGAGGATAGAGAGAATAAAGACAGCCTTGCAGATTAGTCTGGTAATAGGACATGCCTTGTTGTGCACGACATCGCTCTCTTGAAGTCCCTTCAGTTGTATTGGGGAAAAATTTTTAGTTTTCCAGGGAAGGATCCTGAATCTTAAGGACCTGGAAGAATTCAGCTGGTGTAGGAACTGCAGAGGAGTCTGGGTGAGCAGACTGTCCTGTGGCACTGTGCAGCAACCTAGAAGGCGAGATACAGCTAAAGAAATACTGCTCTGTATTGTCATTTTTGGCAGGCAGCATCCTTGTCAATATGCATGAGCACTCAGCAGAGTGAGAGAACCTGTCACCCAGGGGATGTTGCACACTGATGACAACAACCAGTCACAGGTCCTCTAACATGTACTTAGATTAAGTTCATTTACAGTTGTCACTCTGAGAGAAGGAAAACTGCTAGGCAGGGAAAGACAAGCAGCATTGGTGGTGCAGCCATTCTTACAGCCAGCATTTCCACTTTTTGCATCCTGCTTCATAATTGATTCTTCAAGACTGGAAAAAGTGAAAATTCTGTCAGCTTCAGCAGCTTCAACAAACCTGAAAATTAATCCTTATAATCCTTGTATTATGATGTCCCCATGAGAGACCAATTTAGCCCATGACCATAGTGGGAATGCTCTCTCACTCCAGCATTTTGGTATTGGATTGGATTGTTTTGATAAATACTGATTTCATATATAACATTCATATCCAACTAAGAATCCACCATGGGAGAGATTCCTGGTCATGTCACAATCTTGTTCATGTACTCTCTTAGAAATTATCCCAGATGTTCCTGGCTCTGTCACACAGTCACTAGATTCTTTGGGACAGGGATTAAATATTTGCTCCGTTTGTTTTGGTTGGTTTGTTTTTTTTTCCTGTTATTAATGTTTGAGGAGGTGTGATGCCTTTCAGATCACAAAAGGAGAAGTAATCCAAGGGGTATGGATGGGTGTCCTTTGTCCTTCTAATACCTGACTAGTAGATATCAAGAGATGGGTAATAAAACTATAATGTTTCAGAAAGGGTAAGACCTTCTCTCTGTGGAACTCCAAAAAGCTCAGAAAATGCTACAGGGGGATTTTACTGTTGTGCATCTAAATATTAGAATTGAAATTTGGCTTGTGGGAGCATTAATTTATCACAGAGAAGGAGATTATTTTCTTTGAAACACATTCAGAATTTAATTCCTGTTCTAGGCAGATGCAACACCTTGGCCTGGATTTTTGTTTGGTTGTTTGTTTTGTAAATATAAATGCCCATCAAAGTAAATCTCATCAGTAGGAAGTGCAGTGCAATGTAAATGGTGTTGGAGAGTTTTGGACGGTTCTGTGGTCACAGTTGCCTACAGAGTTCAGTATCTTGGGGAAAGAAAATCTCTAACTATTACCTTGAGCAGTTTTGTAAATAGTGGGCATGTTCTATTAAATTTTTCTTTAGTGCTCAGAAGAAGTTTATTTCACTGAATGCTTTCGTTGTTTCATTTCCATATAAGCACTGTATGTATACACACATATATGTAGACACATAAATCCTAAATAAGTTTATAAATTGAACCACGGGATTCAGAGTATTATACTTTCCAGAGTAAATAGGTTTTTGAAAAAAAAAAAAAAAATTAACTTTGGCTTTAAAAGCACTGGATGAGATATGCAGCTTTGGATACACAATTTCCAATGCTGTGGGAGCCCAAATTCCACTGAAGTTCAGGGGGACCAAACCACTGGTTCTGACTGAACTGTTTGTGATCTGACTTACTTTCATGGGCATATGTCAAATGAGAATATTTGAAAAATAGTCTGTAGAATCTGAATAACAAAATATTTCCAGTATCTTCTGATACCTTTGAACACAGCCTTTCCCTGGGCTTAAAATCTCACTATTCTGAGGAAACCACTGAGGGTAATTTAAGTTTGAGTAAAGAAAGAAACAGTCTTTTTTACTTTGAGGGACTATTGCCTGCTTCTTGAGATTATTGAATTTTCATTCCAGTATAGAGAGAAGCAGTATATCGCCAAGATGAAACACAAAGCTTAATAGGCACTGTATCTCTTGATGTTTATAGAAACTTAGCCAATAATCTTAAAAGACACCGAACTGGATTCTAAAATACAGACACAAATGAATTAGGAGGAAATAGCTCTTGCAACAGTACTACCACATGTGCCATTCACACTATTAAGATATGGCATTATTCTTAATTTTGTTATATTAGATTAGAAATTACATGTGTTGGGGAAAAATGGGAAATCATAGAATCACAGAATGTGCTGAGCTCGAAGGGATCCACAAGGATCATCCAGCCCAGGCCCTGTCCCTGCCCAGACCCCCCAACAACCCCACCCTGGGCATCCCTGGCAGCGCTGCCCAAACGCTCCTGGAGCTCTGGCAGCCTTGGGGCCGTGCCCATTCCCTGGGGAGCCTGGGCAGGGCCTCAGCACCTTCGGGGGGAAGAACATTTTCATAAAAAAAGACTGGCATTTATTTTTTTCAGCAAGACACTGCAATAATTGAAATCCTATAAGTAGCTAGGTTACCTACAAAATGAATTCTTAGAGAAAACTAATTGTAATTTTCTTAACAAGACAAAGATGTGTATCCACACTTAAAATTGTTAAAGGAAATTGTCACAATTCTGCTTGGAGGCAAGGGGGACTTCTCTACTGTTTTTGCAGAGTTTTAGCTTGGCAACGTGATTTTGCTGTCCAGGTGAGTAAGTGGTGTTACTCCTTGTGAGCACTTCAGGTCGTTGCAGAGTACTTGTTATTGTCAGGCACTAGGTGGCCTGCTTGCTAAAACATCGTAATGAAGCCTTCTGCAGACAATTTGCAAAAGCATTGCGTGAAAAATGAGCAAATAAAAATGCATCTTTAATTTCCAATAGAGGGTGAGGCATTTAAACTATCCGATGCAAAATTACATCCACGTGGAAGTCTGCAGGTACAGCAACCTGCCTGAAACCAACTGAGCACACAATTGTTCTGTTCTTGTCTTGCAGACAATATTGAGACAAAATATCAAAGTCTCCCACTTAAGATGGGATACTGACCTGTATGTTCTCTAAATCATAAGCTCTTAGTTCCTTTGAGGGAAGGTAAAAACTGACAAGTGCCATATAGTACAGCATTTGTTTTAGCACCCTGATGGTTTGGTGTATTACTCTCAGAAACATGAAAAGGGTCAGTATTATTTGTAGTTTCTAAGGGGCAAATATAAAACTGATGTTCCAGGAGTTAGTTGTACTCAATTTGATCTACAGAAAACCAGCATTAAGAGCAGAAAGCACAGCAGCACCTTGCTGGCTTTTTGTTGTTGGTTTGGTTTGTTTTGGAGTGACTGAAGGCTAGACAAGACCTGCGGTTCCTGAGTGTTGCCATCTTAGTCCTGTGCTGGTACAAACCACGTTAAACTGTGTTTTTCAGCAATTTTGATGTTTTCATTTGTTGGTCTGTGACTCTTGTTAGTGTCAGTAGAAGGAGATGTGTGGTGATTACTCAGTTTGAGCTTTGGATATTGAACTTAAAAAAAGTTATCTATTTTATTCATTTAAAATGTAATGAAATAATAATTTCAATAACAAGCCTTCATTAAAATAGTTTTGCTGTTGAATTGAATGGCTAAAGTAATTAACCACAGAATGATTTCAATGTGATTATTGAGCTTCTTTATTTCAGGTCAAATGCAAGACTAATGAGATGTCTGAGATTGGAAAGATCTTTTTATCCACCAGTGGTCGAATTCTAAAATCTGAGTGGTCAGGAAGGGTGCAAATTTTTGCTGTCCTGCAGAGACCACGTAAGGAGGAAGTGTCTGAACCAAGGGATGGAACATAATCTGCGTTCCACACAACACTATTGCGGTCATCAGCTTGGAAATTTATCTTGCACACATTTTTCAGCTGAATTCCCCTAATGTCTCTGTTATAAACCAGATAAATGAACAAAGAAAGAGAAAGCCTCATTGCACTGATTCCTAATTGTACAGGAAAGGGCATTGTGTGGCTTGTGTAATTACTTGTTTTGTTTTCTCCTGAAATCATATGAATTTAAACAGTGGATTCAGGTAACTGGTCATATTTTTCTAGGACAGGAAAGATATTTCAACCTGATGTTTGTGTCCTTTATTCTGAGTAAGAGTAGAACACACCAGCAAATATATGGCAGAATTTAATATGTTCCAAGAAAATGTCTAATCGTTTTTTTTTTTTTCCTCCAAGAAAACGTTGCATCCCAATAGAGGAGGAACTATAAGAACTCGTTGTTTTGTGATTTGATCAAAAAATGTATTCCTCCACACTCCAGCCAAGTCTGAGCATGAATCTCTTGAATTGATTTCAAAGAAGGCAGACATGGCAGGATCCCTCAGGTTACAGAAAATGATTCTCCATTTAAAGCAGTGCAGCATCCATCCACACTGTGCACTGAGAAATAAAATGCCTCCTCAAACTCTGCCAAAAAGAGACAAAAAATCTGTGATATGTGGCACACACACACGCACTCACACACAAATATCCTGTCACTAATGCTTGTAGGAGAAGCAGTGAACAAATTACTGATGCATAGAGGAATATGACTGTTAGACTGCCTCTAGGAATTCATCATCCCTGGATATAAGAAAATAGGTGTGATCTACTGCATCACATAAAATACAGCGGAATTTCATTAGGAAAATAGATCTGCAAACTTATGGCACTCTTTTTATATACTGGTATATGTGAAAAAATCAATATATCTTGTAATGCTTTATGGTATACATAGGGCTAGCACCATGAAGTTGCAATAGGAGCTGTGTCTGCTTTTCAACACCACAACACTTTAATACTTCCAGTTTCTATACCTGAACAGAACTTTGTCTTGGGGAAATTTGCTGTGGTGCATTTAATAGATATCTTGTATTCCACACAACTGGAATCCCAGTAGATCTTAGAACAACAAATTTTCTTTACTACACAGGATGTGAGTTTTGTAAGTTCTGAGCTGTTATTTTACTGGAAATCATTAGGACTTCTGACTGACACATCATCAGACGCTAAAGATTTGAAATGTTATTATTTTCTCTATTTGTTTAATCACAAATCAATATTTCTGCTTCTTATACCAGTAATTGATGGAGCAGTTAATCTTGTCACTGTTGTTCTTCCATCTTGTGAAGCAGCATATAATTATGTCCTTGTGTCACTTGTGTTGATCTTGTTTAAGAGATTCAAAACAACCTCTGCACATAAAGGAAAACATCAATTTTCTTGGCAGGTCTTGGATTTGGAGGCATAATTAGCTGATGTAAAGTCTATCAGTTGTGTTTGCATGACATTTCTATTACAACCCTAATACAAATGCCTAATTTCCAGAAATAACCAAAATACCTTTGGTCAATTTTAGTTGCCTGAAACAGGCAAAGTAACTAAAATGTGAAGCATGATAAAACTTACAAATGATACGGTATTTAATAAAATACCAAGTTATTCAAAAGTTCTCTGTGTTGTAATTATTTCAGCCAACAGACTGGTGTGTGTTTTGTGGTATTTTTTGTACTCTTTTCTGACTTACAGCTGAATCATAAGCTGTTATCAAGTGGAAAAGTCACTCCATTTATATGCAAAATAAGTTTTTTTCACTTGGGTTTATGGAGTAGGGACATGACTTTTACACAAAAGAGGGGAAGAAGAATATATATCTATACTTCAATAACTTTAATCATCATTCACATTACTCCTTTAAGATTTCTTCTCATTTAATTTCTGCTTTCAAGAACTAATATGTGATTTTCTTAAAAAATGGTCTGGGTAGTGTACCAGTGATGATGAAGTGCATCAAGACCGTGATATTGGGTGGGAAAATGTGCTTCAATAGGACTTCTAAAAGCTTTCCCATGAGCACGGAGACCTACAGTTCTCTGATAAACAGATGCACCCTGCTCTCATTATTAGTTACACCTTTTGAAGCTGTTTATCCTGTTGCACTATGTCAGAAGAAGGAGAATGGATGGGAAATAGCATCCCAAATATCCCGGACTTCTCTGTTCTCCATGACAAGCCTGAGTCTCTGCCCATCACTTGTGTCCAGAGGTCATTGACTGTAAGCTGGCCACACCGAGTCAATGGAGATGCAGATTTCCAGCCAGAGCTGTTTTGTCCACCTTGCAGAAACTTAATTGTTGGCAGGATTCAGTGAGGAGGCAGGGAAGAAACGCGAAAAACACATTTCCCATTATTGGAGTACAGGCTATGAAGGAGCTGCAATGTCTTTATGAACTTTATGGCTCTGGGCAAAATGTTAAAAATCAGGTTTTCTGAGCTTGTTAAGCAGCAGCTTTACCATGACAGGCTTCAAGAGCTTGGCTTGTTCTGATCTGGCCTGACCTTTGTAATACAATCTAAAATTAAGCATTTAATGCTGACACATAACAGTCTATGCAAATATTTGATAAAGTTCTGTTGTTGAGGTGTGTAGGCAACTTAACTTTATGCTTAAGATAAGGAATTCCAGTTCCAGAATGATAGTTCCAGCAAACTTTGTAAACTCTAGAGAAGATGCCACTGATTTCAGTGGGCTTTGAATCAATTTAATTGTTGACCAGAACCTCCACTTCTTAAACCATATTTACTATGCAGGTAAAACAAAATTTAAAGAATCAGGCCTGTCACATCAGACTGCTGTAACACATTTTAAAGTATCCATATAATTCTGTTCTATCCAATTTTATGACTTTTTTTGCTGAATATTTTTTGTACAAGTAGTTTGATTGGTTTTTGGGAACTGCTTTCTCCTAAGCCAAACAGCCATACTGCATCATCTCCATGGGATAATTTAGTTTTCAATCCCTTTTCCAGAATCGCTTCAGTGTAGAATTCTCCTGGCACAGAATTTGCCTTGAGAAGCAGTCCATGTGTTTGCAATCTCTGCAGCAGTTCGGGGATCTGTCAGGATGGGAGGTGCTGTGCACCAGAAAGTGTTTCACCAGAAAAGTGGAATGATTCCAGTGTCATTTTGGTTTTTAAGGTAACAGAAGGCTTTACATTTTTGTGAATATAAACGATAAAACTAAAGAAGTCTTTTTGTTATTTATCAAGAGATGGTGTCGGGGTGATCCCCCAGGGGCGAGGTGGCTGCAGGCTGCCAGCTGAGGAGCTGCCACTGGCAGGCAGCAATTCCCATCCCAAGGCTTCCATGGCTAAAGATGATGGCTTTGTCTTTGTGTTCATGGGACAAAACACAAATGCTTTTCCTAGGAGCTGCCTGAGGGTCATGGAGAGAGTGAGAAGCCCCTGACCATGACAGGGCAGGCAGGAAGAACCACCCTGCTACAGGGCAGGAAGGGGAGAGGCATTTGCTCATCATCTGCTTTTGGGTTGTATTCTGATATAACTGCTCGTCCAGTGGAATTGTTCTGTCCTTGGAAAAGCCTTCCTCTCCAATCACCTTCTCTTAGGAGTTTTTTATTGCACGCTGCCATATTTTATTCATGTGGTGTATTTAGATAGGGCCAGTTAACTAAAAAATGTGTTGATTGCTTCCCTGCTCGGGGCCCATCCATAAATTATGAGAAAATTCCTTCCAAGATGTGCAATTAGTTCTCAAGTTCATGGTACTCATGGAGTCTCCAGAGTTGAGTTTATGATTTCTAAAGATGCATTCTCATGTATGGTATCCATATGTTGCATGTGACAACTTTGGGCAGTATGGTGATTGGGCTGTTAATTGGTGAGATATATGCTAAGGTATGGAATATACAATTTATGGTGTATTTGGTATTTTAAACTCTTGACTAGTACCTTATAGTTTGATTCTAATTTGCATTCAAGATATCTTTAAGAGGAACAAGAAATCCCATATGAAAATGAGCAGCTATGCTGCTACTGGATAAAAAACCTACTGGTTTTTTGGATGTGTTATGCTAAGGCAAAGAGAAGCTGATGGAAATAGAAAAGTTTAGACATCCTTTTGGAGTCCAATATATGTATTCTGGCACCCAGGAGAACTTTCTTCTCCTTCAGGAATTGGGTGTAACTAGTGCAAAATTCCAGATACCCTGAGTTTAACAAGAATTACAGAGTATAAATAGAATTTTTTTTTTTTAATTTGAAGTCATGACTTTTTTAAAAAAAAGGAAAGGTAGCAATATATATGGTGTTTGTGTTTCTTTCTAGAAGGTTTGGGGACACTGCTCTCTGGTCTCACAAATGGTTAAATGAGAAGTAAGTTACTGTGGTTACCTCATCTCTGTGTGTGGAACTGAAGGGGTTGGAAGAAGGTGACTGATTCCTGCTCCTCTGGAATCCATGGGATGTGTGTGCCTGGACTCTTGGCAGAGTTGTGTTTGGGATAAGCAGGACAATGTAACACTCAGCTGTGAGCAGCATCCCTGCCCTGATTCTCTGGAATTGTTTCGCAGACACGCTGAAATGTGGATTTTACCAGGGAGCAGTGGAAGTTATGAACTGGCAGCGAGGCAGGAAAGCAAAATGCATTATGTATGGAACAGGTGATCTTGGCAATTGCCATTCCAAAGGATTTGACACAAATGACTGAAATCAGATTGACTTCCATTTTTAAACAAATAAAAATGTGTTTTACGTTGGAGTGCATCCAGCAGCCACATATGTGGTTTCACATAGTTTCTTATTGTAGCACCATCTTCTCTTGGTTCATAGATGGCTTTCCTTTTGTTTGTTTTAGCAGAGGTTTAATTTTCAGATTTGAGGCACGAACAGATTCTCAAGTACCAAAACCAGAGCAATTTTCACTTGATTGGTAAAATGTATTCATGTAGTACAAACACACAAATAAAATGCAAAGAAAATGACATTATGAATCATACCATTAACAGCTTGATTTTTTGTTATGTTTTTAACAGTCAGCCGTTGACTTATAGTGAATATATATTTGAATTTGCAGAGCAATGTTGTGTTCACTTTGGAGTTGTAATGTTCTGCAATTTTGTAGGAGGTTTGGTGTTGGGTTTGGTTTGATTTTTTTTGGTATTTTTTACTCTTTTTTTTTTTTTTTTCCTTCTTCTGTTTGCTCAGGCATCCCACTATTTCTTCCTAAGAAAATGGAAATAGCCATGCTTATCAGAGAGACCTTCAGCTTTTTTCCAAGATTTCTGTTCTCAACCTTTAGCTTTTTTGAAGCTCCAATGCAAAAGTGTTCCATTGCTAAAAGCAGGACCATTACCTAGTGTCACTGGTGTATAAATAAATCTGACACTGCATATTCTCACAGGTCTCTGAAATAAGTTACAGGATATTTTTGAAGTATTTCCTGAGTGGCTGCTAGATGCATTTTCCCAAATGTGGACTGTACTTACTCTTCTAGTAAAAAAGGGACTTCAGCTTTAAAGGGATTAATTTGCAACAATTAAAATAAATTACTCCTTATGCCATATATCAATGTGATTGAGTTTAATTTGTTTAGCATGCTCACTGCCTGTTGTGTATTTATAATTCTGTTCACTGTTTCCAGCATTTTGATACAAGTTTTAATCAACACTCTTCCTATTAGCTGCAGATTACTATCAGGAATAAAGAATTCTGTCTAAGAATTTATTCATTGCTTGTTTTCCACTCCTTGGCTGCTTCTTCACGTGGCTTGAAGAACCTGTGTTTTGGTCATTAAGTTTTTATTTCCTCAGGTGAAGAGCATTTCTTACCCCCTGAGATGGAAAAGTAATAAAAAGAACTAAAAGTGCTCTATTTTAAAGCAGTGAAGACCCTGAATCAGGAGAGCATGCAGCTGTAAGCAAGCTGTGCCTTACTTAATTCTTTTGTTGACTTAAATGGATGTGGGGTGATGTTTTCTCCTGGTGATAAGAATTTCCAGTTTCATTTTGTTCATCACTGAAGAAAAATCAAATTAAAGAAACCTCATTGAAGTCAGTACCATCATGCTCATAAAAAATAGATCAAAGAATAAATCAGTCCCTTAGTGGATTTAGAGTAAAATCATATGAGGGAATGAATTTGAAAGCCTTGATAATATAACAAATTGTCTGTTTCTCTTTGAGGTAGGTCTTTTTCTTTGAATATGATAATGAAATATCCTGTGTAGGGAGTGGATCCTGTGGATAAATATTGATGGCTGCAAATAATTTATGTTTGCAACACTATGGAGCGTGACAGTGAGTTCGGGTTGATTGTTGGCATTTGTGCCTTAAAAAAAATGAGGGGGATTTCTCTCAGGCAACAGCTTTGTGGTGTTTCTTATTGTCATCAAAGCCTGCAAAATACCTAAAGTAAAGTCTCTACTTTTTTGGAGTAAGCCCCATCAAACCCAGCCAGTTCCTTAAATGACACCTGGGCTGTGTGATGGCAAAGGGGAGACCTTGCTGTGTGCAGCCAGGCTTATGGCAAACAAAAAAACCCCAATCCCACAACCAAAACCCCAAACGCTAAAAACCTGCAGCATCAAAGAGTTCCCACTTCAGGATAAAGCTGAAATCTGTATCAGCATGGTCCAAGAATTCAAAACCTGTGCAGAGCTGCTGAATTGTCAGTGGGCACTTTGGAGGGAGCCCCAGTGAAGTGGAAGAATTGCAAATAGCTGAAAATAACGGTGAAATAACGTTATAATCACGGTATTGACTGACAGATGGGGCTGTGTCATGGGGATCTTTTGCTCTGAGAAACACCATTTCAACACAGGGATTTAAATACTCCTATTTAAGGAGCCCACGGTGGATTAGCAGCAAATGAAGAGGATATGATATTGAAAAAGTGTGGTGTGCTAGCTAAATTTGTCCAAGTAATTAAAATAGGTTCGGGAATATAAAGATAAGAATGGGAGTGATATTTTCAGGATTTCTTCTCTACTATGATGTCAATATTGGATGTTGATGTAGCTTTTGACTTCAATATTCCTAATTTTTAAAAATATGATACCTTTTTCTTTGAACTTGATATGGCAGTTACAAAATGTCACCACAGCTTATTTGTTCTGTTCCAATTCAAATCTGGATCTGAGTATCAAGAAATAGTGTTGTTTTTCTAATCTGGACACCTGAACTCTTGTACCCCGTTTACTATTTTTCTGAGATCCACTTAAGGAAAAAAATAACAAGTTCTGTCATAAGGTAAAGGAATTCTCACTCAGGTGGGACCAGATGGAGCCTGGTGTATAAAGAACAGATTTAGATTCTACCTTCCCATCCTGCTCCATTAGGTGGTTACAGTTTTTATATTCTCTGTACTTTTCAAGGTATGATTTGACAGCTGTTAAATGAAGATGATAATGAACAGTGATAATATTTAAATGACACCATTAATATTTGGTATATTGGACAAAAAAGCAGGTATGTTTGAGTGCATAGACAGCCAGATGAAGAAAAGCAAGTTTCAACTTTTTTCCCCCTCCTCCCCTCCATCTTGTCCATCTAGGCCATTTGCTTTCCTAGTTGGGAAGTCAACAGCACAGACATCCATGCATTCTCTTGAAAGCTGGGAAAATGGCTTGGCAAGCTTCATGTTACCTTCTGTTAAACAATTTTATTTGTTCTTTATTTTTTTTTTTTTTTTAATACCGCCTTAAAAGTGTGAGTGAGTGCTGGAACCTGTGAAAGGTCCTTCAGACTTGGACTGCTCTCTTCAGCCTTCTGTACTTTTGTGTTTCCTCAGTGTTCCAGTGTGGAACACTCTGATTTCAGAAATGTCTTTGGTTGCTAGAAAGTGCCTCTTGCTCTTGTTCTGTGCATTGCTGTTGCCATAGTATCCCTATCAGTGCTATGGCACAAATGACAGGCGACGTACAGCTATGACTTTATAAATAGGATTCTGGAAGAACAACACTTTCCTCACAACATAAGATATTCTACTCTATATCCAAGCAGAAAACTTGTGTCACGTTGGGATATTTTCTCCTTAAAGGCCTACGGCTCTGGAACAGAGCTTCAAAACTATTACTGGAATTATTTTGAAAGAAAAAAAACAATTAAAAAACCCCAGTGTATTGTACAAAAGTTCAAGCACTTCAAGCCATTGTTGGTTGTTTATTCCTGCTAAACTAATGCTGTCTATTACATGTCTATACCCTTTAGTCGTTCAGGAAAATCTGTGACAGCAAAAGACACCACAAAAAGTCATGTCAGCATTTATCTAACGTGGTTAATAATTGTGCTGTGCTGCTTTTTCATGCTTCAAAGGGTTTTCTTTACTATGACACAAAAAGAATTTCAACAGAGTGGTTCAAACTTTGTTTAAAGTAAGTAAAAATATGCATAAGAATGTAATGCCAAGTTCCACCCCTCAGCTTTCCCTACAAAACTCTTTAAGTCCTGCTGTTGTTATTTTATAATCCCAAACTCCACTGCAGATAAAACTGGGGTTAAAGGCTTATAATTTAGTTCTATTATAAAGTATCTCCTGGTATGATCTCAACTTTCAGAACTGATTCAGGAATGTGGTTGGTGAACTTTTTATATTGTTTCATTTATGGAATCATCCTCATATTGCTTTGTAAAAAAAAACCAAACTATTTTTTATGTATTTATTTGGAAGATTTACATACCTGTCTATGCAATATTTTTATATTATTATAATTTGTAATAAATACTTGCATCTGTATTGTCACAGAAGAATTTGGGATAGGGGCTAGAGTTTGTTTTATATTTATGGTTGTTGTTGGGTTTTTTTTAATTTCCTTCCCTCAGAAATGTAAATTGAAGATATTACTCTATAAACATCAGGATTTGAAGGGTTTTTTACCCCTGTTGTGTTATTTTTCATTTTATTTTATAAAAGAGAGGAAGAAGTGGCAAAATAGTGCTTTATGGTGTGCACAAAGCATGCAACCATTCTGAAATATTTTCAGGCCACCTTTAAATATCAACTTTTCACTGTAACCCATAGATTTTTATTTGTGTTTTCCATAGGAAACAATGCAAATATATTTTCTTCAGTAATAATGGATACAAAGATGTGCTTTCCTGAAACAAGAGCTCTCTGCAGGTTGAACGTATGTGGGCAATTACTTCAGTTGGGGTGACAATTGCTGGAGCTGCATTTAAAGAAATATAAGGCAGCTAATAAATAAAATTATAACAGCCAAACTAATACACTTGTACACCATCACCACATTATTCATTAGGCTCACGCTGCTGCCAGTGATGATAATCAGGAGCTGCTGATGACTTCCTTATTTGCATATTTAGAATGTGGTATTACAATGGTTTATAAAAGGCTGTTGGTCCTACACTGTTGCTTCACCCTGGACCCCTGGTTGGTGCTGCTTTGGGTGTTGTGTCACTGAATCCCTGAAGTCCTGCCCATAAATCAGGGAATTCCTGGAGTGCCGCAGGTGCCACATGAGCTGCACATCCCCTTCTCCCCCATGTCAGCAATCCCCTCCAGGTTCACTGAATTACGGGGGCAGCAAAGCCTTTTTCCATGAGTGGAGACTTGCAGCATTGGATTTTTATTTTGCTTTGCTCTCTTGTATAATCAGGAAGCCAGCAAGTGCTGTCCGGTTAAATTGTGCTGACATGGGGAGATCCACCTTGCAGATAGAGTTGGAATGTTCTTTATCTGTTGCTTACTTCCAATCCAAAGCAGTTCACTGTGTTTAAATGGAATAGCAATATTAATTGTTCCTAATCTGTTTCACTGCAAAATCAAAGGTTTTAGTCTAAATTGCCCTGCAAGTGGCACTGCTGAAAGGCAGTAACTAATGGGTGAAGGCAATTACTGGCTTCAGTAATTTCTTCAACTGCTGCAACTTGATCTGCAGGAGTAAATCAATCTATGCTATGACAGGGAGAATAAAATGAGAAGAGACAGGAAACAAAATTACACTTTTACCTGCAGAATGAAAAGAATGTAGATGTGTTAGCACAGGTATATTTGAAACAGATGCTCAGCTGACAGGAGCTAAGATTTCATTTACGAGAAAAATCACTTAACGTGGAGCTGTTGAACATTTACCTTACCAAAATGCTGTCCTATAAGAGCCTAAATTCTGGAATGGCAGAATTATGTAAACATTAGGCAAATATTGTATACATGGAGTTCAAGAGAGTGATTTATTTCTTAAAAGTTCTTGGCTGAAGGCTGTATGCAACTACACAGATGTCTGTGTGTACCTGTAAGTCCTCCCATTCCACTTCCATCTTTCTTGAAGTTGTCAACAGTCTTGAGAGGGAATGTATTGTTTTTCAGAAACCAGCTTGAAAAGAACAGAATTTTCCTCTGTGCAGAACAAGTTTGTGTCTCCCTTTAAAGATACTGGTATTCCAGAGTACCATGAAGAGGCATCACTAAATTTAAAATTATATGAAATTTCTTACAGTTCAATAGACAGATTTCCACACATTGTTGGCTGAAGTTCACCAGACTCCTTTTAGATAATAACATTTTCATGCCAGTTTAAGTTCCTGAATTAAAAATACCCAGATTTCTTTGTTGTTGTTAACAAACATTACATAATTTTGTCAGTGCAAAACTTGGGGGAGAGATAAGACTGGTGTTCTTCTATTCCCATATTTAAGCAAGAGGTATAAAAAGATCTGGTTCTCAGCAGATGGTTGCTTGCAAACTTCTTGCCTACTTTTTTCTTAGGAAACAAAAAAAATTGAGGACAATGTGGCAGAGAGATCAAAGGAAGGGGTTTTCCTAAGGAGCAAAGGAAAATCTCATGCTGGAAGTAGGGATTCTTGTAATTATTTCTTCACTCAATGTGATCCAGCCCTAAAAGTCTTACCTCATTATTCAGTTAATAGTTTCAAGTAAAATGTTGTGCCAGGAATTTTATACGTATTTAGGAAGGATTAAGTCAAATGTGACTTTACTAATGAGGCTTTCAAAGGGTTTATATTGTTTGTTGTAGGAAAGGTGCTCCTTTAGTGTCTCTATCGCTTTAGGAACACAATATTCTGTGACTTTTAAAGCATTTTCCTTTTCCTTTTTCCAGCTACTCCTGGTGTTCTACACGAATACTCATTAGTCTTTCTGGAGATGGACTTGCTGTCTGGAACCTACCTCTTGGCAGTCTTGTTGGCCTGCATTGTATTCCAATCTGGCGCACAGGAGAAGAATTACACCGTGCGGGAAGAACTGCCTGAAAATGTCCTCATTGGCAATCTGCTCAAGGATCTCAACCTAACGCTGGACCCAGACGTGCCCCTGTCCTCCCCGCTGCAGTTCAAGCTCGTCTACAAGACTGGGGATGTGCCCCTGGTGAGGGTGGAGGAGAACACCGGGGAGATCTTCACGGCCGCCAACCGCATCGACCGCGAGAAGCTGTGCGCCGGCATCTTCAGCGAGAACCGCTGCTTCTATGAGGTGGAGGTGGCTGTTCTGCCCGACGAGGTTTTCAGACTGGTCAAGATCAGATTCCTAATTGAGGATATAAATGACAACGCCCCCCTTTTCCCCTCGACGGTTATTAACATCTCCATCCCTGAGAACACAGCCATTAATTCCCGCTACTCTGTCCCGTCTGCCATCGACCCAGACATCGGGGTGAACGGTATCCAGCATTATGAGCTCCTCAAGGTGGGTTTCTTTCATTCTTCTCCGTTACTGGCTGTGCTACTGTCCTCCCACAAACGTTGCCAGTCCTCACCAACCCGTCAGAAACCCAAAAACTGTGTACTGCAGTTGTACAGTGCAGGTCCGTGTTGAAACGTGAATCTGTAGCCCTGAGTGCATTCTGGTGCATCATATCCTCACCCTGTGGGAAGCTGTTTATGGACATGTGTGTCTGTATAAGAGAGTGATGAAACATCCACGTCTCCATGAGCTCTCTAGCGGCATTCAAAGTGTTTGTACGCTTTGGCTGACAGTCTTCTTGAACCATTAAAAATATGTTCTTATTGCCACTGCCAAGTGCAGCACTATTTTGTGCTGGGTCTATGTCTCCCATTTTTATGGAGACATTTTTTTTATGCCCCTCTTGCATGACTGTTGAAGTTCAGCAGTAGAACTTCGCCCAGAAGCTGATGTGATGCTCATCTGTGTATTGATGAGCTATTCCAGAGTGAAAGAGTCCATTTGTCATAGCAGCTTTGTAATGTCTGGGCAGGACCAGGTCCAAGATATACATGAATGCAAGGAGAGCAGTGCCAATGACCTTGAAAGAGCAGATATTTCATATTCTCACTTCTTTCATTCTTTCTAGTAAGTAACAGGGGAACTGCATTTAGGGAACAGAGGAATAACATAAACATGATGTTTATATAAACAAAAGTGTGTGATTACTGAATACATGATCACTTTCCTTTGAGTTTACTGAAATAAACTTTAGAACAGGAAAGAAACTTACCCTGAAACTGCTGGGGGAAGCTGAAAGTGTCCTCACTTCCTTTGATTTGGAATAGGGAACTGTTTTGTGGTTTGGCTTCTCAGCAACCAATCTGGCCCTCATCACTGCCAGAAGAATATAGATTGTACAGGCCAATATACTGCTTGGCTGACTGGATAGCTGGTATTCACTGATATCAGTACTTACTAGCAATTTAATAAAAAACAAAGCTCTGCCTTCTTTTAGCTCTTTTAAATTGCTTGGAACCTGAAGCAGTTGTGGCAGTGTGGATACTAAGGAGTGACAAAGACATAAAAATCTCTTTCAGAAAACTGCATCCCACTGGGCAATTCTGGCTAGCTATCAAAAAATAAATAAATTAAAAAAAAAAATACCCCACACATGTCTGTCTGCTGTCAGTGCAGCCAAGGAACTTAAAACTTTCCAAGAACTTACTACAGTGTTGGAAGTCTTTGTAGTAAGGTCTTTAAAACTTTTCCTAGGTTATAGGAGAGCAGGCATATCTGCGTGTGTGGGTTTGTTTGGGTTGGTTTAGATAGCTAAGCAGAAGCATCCAGTAGGACACAGTCTTCTTTATGTGGCATATTAAATTTTGGGGAATGAATAGCAGCATATTAAATAAATAACAGTAGGAGTAGAAAATAATAAAAAATCCAGGGTTACACACAAAATGGGGCAAAATAATACCCAGTCTGAAGAGAGAAATGTGAGTGGTCTGAGAGAAAAGTGCTGTTATTGTAGGGAAAACTGTAGAAAATGGCAAAATCAGGAGTCCCTGGGCCTGATGGGCAACAGTTGAGATCACCACAACAGCAGTCTTGTTTTGGGAGCTTATTTTTGGACTGTGCACTCAGAGAGAGAATGTAGCAGATCAGCAGAGTAACACGTTTGTGTCACACGAGTGGGAGCTCATCTGAAGTCCAACCTACAGCTCTGCCAGGGGCCTTGTCTGGAGATGCAGGGCAAGAGATGACATGGTCTGCCTGAGAGCTTTCGTACCGAGAAATGTGCAAATAACCTTCAAATATCAAATTATTTCATTTTTAATTAGGGAAAAAATAAATTTAAAAAGGACCTGTTGCATGGTTATTCAAGTGTCTCTGAAAAACTGCTTTTGCCACATAAAGGAAAGAAAGATGGCGAGGTTGAACACACACTGGTATGGACTGGAAGTTCTGAAATCTTGTGCTACATGCGCTGCAAACAAAATAATTTGTGAAATCACAGCCCTGTAGGTGGATCTTCTAAAATAATTAATTGCGTTTTTCTCTTGAATGCCAGTTGGTCAGGTGGTTTTTTTTGAGTTATGGATCCACTGCCTTTAAATGAGCCAGCAATTTCACATACCTTGGAAATGATCTGTAAAAACCAAAAAGGAGTTTATGACAGCCAGACACCATTTGGAATAGTATGTCCAGATGTTATTCTACTGGTAATTTTCAGGATGTTAATATCAAAAGTAATTATAAAATGGATTAAAAAAACCCAGTAGAAATAAAGGATTCTGGTGAGCAGGCAGGAAAAACAGCATGCATTTCCTACAGCAGAGGAGGGCCAGGAAGATAATTAGAGGGATTAAACAACTTTGCTATGAGGAAAGGCTGAAAGAATTGGGATTGTTCAGCCTGGAGAAAAAGAAAGGCTCCAGGGTGACCTTATTGAGGCTTTTCAGTACCTGAAGGGACTGCAAGAGGGACTTTGGACAAGGCCTGGAGAGACAGGACAAGGGGGAATGGCTTTGTTCTGACAGAGAGTAGGTTTAAATTCTATATCGGGAATAAATTCTTCCCTGTGAGGGTGGGGAGGCCCTGGCACAGGGTGCCCAGAGCAGCTGAGGCTGCCCCTGGATCCCTGGCAGTGCCCAAGGCCAGGCTGGACATCGGACACTGGGGCTTGGAGCAACCTGGGACAGTGGGAGGTGTCCCTGCCATGGCAGGGGTGGAACCAGGTGATTTTTAAGGTCCCTTCCAACCCAAACCACTCTGTGGTTCTGTGATACACAAAGATGCATCACAGGGGAACACTGGGGAGATGAAGAAGAAAGAGAAGAGTGGGTAATGCTGAGATACCAGGAGGGAGGGTGGCAGGCACACCAGGGTGGTGCTGCTTTCGCTTGCCTTTCGTCCGCTACTGCACTTTGTGCGCGTTGTCCTGCCCTGGTTTTGGTGTGTGCTCTGGAGATGCTGATATCTTCTGGCTCCTGAGAGGTGTTGACCTTTTATAGCAGCAAACAGCAGCACGGACAGCAGCACAGGAACCGCTGTGCCTGCCCAGCAGGATGGGTCTAGCAGGGCTGACGTGGCACTGGGGGGAATTTTGGGAAGCGCCCACTCCAAAACCGATGGGCAGGGCAGCTTGGAGGTGGCAGAGGAGTGGGAGATGATAAGATGTGGAAATCACTTCAGAGAAACAGAAAAGCTGATGCTTTAGTGTATGTGCAGCAACAGAGTGAAGTGTGTTCTTCTGTATTTTGGACAGAAAGTAATCAAAATTTGACAAATTGTGCAATGAAGAGAAAACTTTTCAGTTGTACTTCGCTTTTGAAACAAGTTTAGCCAAGATTTGCTTATTGCCTGTGTGAAGCCAGGCCTGTTTTGCCTGAATATAGGTACATAGAGACTCTTTCCATAACAAATAATAACTAAGAGTAAACTTCTCGCTAGGAGCTCAGCTGAGTCGTTTATAGGTATTTAACACATTTTCAGCAGCTCTGTAGCTCCTCGGGAAGGTAAAGCCATGTGTTACAATATTTCCTCACTTTGTTACACTTACCTTACTGCCCCTCTCAAAGGGTGTGGAAAAGGTTGCATGTAATTTTCGTATTTGGTTTCTTTTGCAAACTAGATAAGAAGTGATAAAGTCTTTAAACTAAATGACAAATTTTCATGGTTTTTTTTAATGTCCTGTCCCTCACTAAAACCCCTTCAAACAGTAAAAAACAAAACTTTGTATGAAATATATTCTTGTATTTTGGATTCAGTGGAAGCTTTGTAAAGCAGGATTTGATTTATTTAAAACAAGACAGTGCTTTAATTAGCACACTGATTAGCACTCCAGTATTTTTTTTTTCCTGCCTGAATTTTATCAAGGTGTACCTGAATAGAAAACAACTTCTTTATATGTAACTGATTCATGGCACTGCATTTTCAAAACTTTCTGGGTCTCTGATTTTCTCTACACTGTTTGAAATACATGAGCTCTAAAAAGGCAGCAGTTTTGCCGTTAATAGAAGAGGAGACAGTCACACTGAGCATCTTGCTGTTCCCCAAAGTTGCTGTGCATGGCATTATAAAAGACTGTGTGTCTCTGCTGAGATGCCCCAAGGTGACCATAGAGGGAGTGACATTAAGGTTTCACATGATAAACAAGGTTTGCTGTGAACAAGGGGAGGAGGGAGAACGTAGATAATATTTAACAGTAGAAGAAAATTCATTTAGAATGAGAAATAGGTAGATTGGGGAAGAGGATGGCATAACACTGATGGTAGGAGTTGGTAGAAGGCACAGCTAAGACAAGAAATAAATGGCCAGATGGAAACCCAACCATTTTTATCTCAGTTGAGATAACTACTTTAAGTATAAATGGGAAATGATAGGGAAAAAGAGCTGGGCATTCATAAATAGAAGTAGCATGTGAAAACAGTAGGATGCAAGAGCAAATTGTGAACTGAAACCGTAATAAGCAGTGATTTCTGATTGGGGATGAATCCACAAATAACCAGTGTTGTGGCTTAACCCAGGGGGCAGCTCAGCCTACAGGGCTTTGTTCACCTCTTCAGGGCAGTCTCGTGGTTTACAGGCTGACATAAATGTACATTGTGTCAGGCAGTGCCACCACAGGGGTACAAATACCTACGTGCTGCTATTGATTACACTGCTCCAGTACTCCAGCTCAAGGCAAGCTGGCATTTAGTATAACCTGATTAGTACAGTTAATATTTATAGGTGTCACAGGCCTCTGCTTTGACTGCAAAGATTTTAGTGTGAAGCATTTCTCTGTTCTCTTAAATGTTAAAAAGGTGAGCTGGTTCAGAACAGGTTCTGAATAGAATTCCAGCTCAGAGTGCTGTAATGGAGAGTCACGTGTGCATCCTAAAGGATTCATACAAGTACATGTTTTAAATAATATTTTTTTAATTGATTGCTTAGCATTTCTTGTCAGCTAGGTATATCATGTACGCTGAAGTTGCAGAGGTGCAACAGGAACAGAGCATTTTCTTCTGTGAGCTCATCCTGTGTGCTAATGGTTTGTTCCTTGACTCTGATACAGTTTTGGGGGAAATTAGATTGGTGTTACTGTTATAGTTCCATTCCTCTTACCTATACGGTAATTTTGCTGTATTTACCTACCAGAAGCAGCTGGTGCGTTCCTTCTAGAATAATACAATAATTTCTTTGTAGCTGTCAGTTCATACCTCTGTAATCTGACAAAATAGATTCCTGCTCAGTCTCACAACACGTCAGTCTTGCCTCTGATGAGGAGAGTTTCATCTTGCTGCTCTAGATCATCTTTGTGATGCCTTTCAATAGAAGATATCCCCTTCTTGCTGATACAGTTTGTCAATTCCATGACCCATGGAAGATGGAAATCACAGTTCTTCATCATGCTTCAAGCATCATATTTCATATTTGCAACCGGTTATTTCTGAGCCTCATAGCAGTGTTGGATCAAGTAACTCATATCACTGTCAAGATCAGGAATGGAAGATGTGTTTTGTGTAGAAATAAATCAAGGAAGGTAGTTGAAATTATAGACTGGGACTAGATTTGTAGTTAAATGTGTATCAGAAAGTCATATTAATGAAATCTTTGTTGATAATCCTGTTGTAAGCAGTGATACAAATTCGAAAGTCAAAAGCTGTAACAGTGGAGGAGGCCAACAACCTTTCTCTGGTCTGTTTGTGTTTCAATGCTGCACCAGTGCCACCTGAGGGGTTCAGTACATAGAGAAAAAAGAAGATAGAGTGGTTAACTCCCTGCAAACTCAGTGCACAGTGACACAGACTTTGATTTTCTGCTCACCAGATCAACTTCACTGTCCCAAACACGAGCTGCTTGAACCTCTCATTCCTGTCCTTTTTTATGCTGTCATTCCTTCCCGTGGGAGCTGAAGCAGCCACCCTTCCTTTTTACTCTCAAACCATGTTCCATAGCTTGTCACACTGGAATTAAAGTGGATTAAACGAATGTGGATGATTCCTTGTGTGGGCTTCAGCAGCGTGAGAGGACAGGGAAGTGGTGTATTGGCCCTTTCAGTAGGTCACAGGAAGCCTGGGGTGGTTGTTATCAACATCTTCATTCTGTGAAAAAACTGCCAACACAGAGCTTTTTTTTCCTGCATGTAAACAGATATTTATGAATATTGTCAGGTCTTACTGAGTATTGTAGTTAGACACTAATACAATTACAGAATTTCAACTTAATTTTTCCTAATTTTTCTACAAACCAAAAATTATTTGTAAATTTATTGTAACCCTCTAATAGCAAAGTATTCTTGCACTTTCTGATTTCTTTTTTTATTAGCAACCCTGTCTAGAAATTGTAAGAATTGTAAGGGAAATATGATTGCATTGTGGAAGATGGCTATTCAAGATTCCAAGAATTTTTGTTTTACAGATTTATATTTACTCGGGAAAATACATGATTCAGATAGGAGATTTCTTGACTTCCTCATCAGACCAGAACAAAAACTTTGCACTATTTCTTTCTTCTCATTGAGGAAACACTGGTTGTTCAGTGATATTTCAAGACTAATTGCCACAAAAATAAAATTACACTCATATTGATGTTATAGGTATCAATAGTACTTAGGTACCTAAAACCGAGAAATTATGTTAAGCCAGATCCTAGATGTGACAGTGCTTATGGACAACGTGAAAATAAGATGCTTGTTAAGAAAGCATTTGGGGGTTGGGGTTTTTTTTGGGTTTTTTTAGTTATTATGGGTTTCTTTTCCTTCTCATTGTCATGTAGGTTAGACTAAGATTTTGAGTTTCTGCTTGGAGAGGGGGATGGTTTGTTTTTCTTACTTCACAATCCTCTGGAAAAATTCCAACCCCACCTGGATGTGATCATGTGCAGCTGCTTTATCAGAGGGCTTGGAGCAGGTGCTCTCCAGAGGTCCCTTCCCACCCCACCCACTCTGTGATCCGTGGTCTCATCCAGCTCAGCTTTGCAGGACAGGCTGGCTTCCACCCTCGCTGGGATGTCTCAGGTGGGTTACACTGCAGGCATGTGTGGGTCAGTACTGCTTCTTCTCACCCATTTGGTGTGCCACCGTAGAAAGGGAAGTTAATGGATTTAGGGAGCTCAGAAGGAGATGGAGGAAGTTTTTTTTGCTTTGGAGTTGTGCTCCAGTCAAGCTCTAGGGTCGCTCTCTAGTGCTTGTAATTTAATAAATAGGGAGAGCTGGACATGTTGTCTTTCTAAGGTAATTTTTAGCTGCCCTTTAAAAGAGGGGCTTTATTTTAGGACAGACAGTGATGCTGAGTACTTCTGTCTTAAGTCCACAGTGGCAGTGGGGGAATAGGTCAGACCCAAAACATCTTTTCCTTTTTCATTTGCTGATAGAAGATCAGTGTTTTGGTTAAATTTAACACATCTTCAGTTTTTTCACATGGATCCCCCTGGGTGCTTTTCCACCTGAGATGTGGTTAATTACCAGCTCAGGTTTTTGTGCATAGTAAGTCTATTTTCATTATTTTATGCTGTAGTTGCAAATGCACCTTCTTCCAAATCCTCCACCCCATTTACCCATTTTTCTTGCTATCCAAAATATCGAAGTGTATGATTCTTTAGAGAAGGTTTTTTGCTAGAATAAAAGTAGTGCTCAGTAGTAATTTGTCTGGAGAGATCTGGACAGACAAGTGGTCATTGTTTTGAAGAAGTCACTGGGTCTGAGCTTTAAAAGGGAGAAACAGCTGATCTGCATTCCTACAGCTGTGACTTAGTGTCTGTGAGGAGATAAAACTCTGCCTCTGACTGGTGGTAGTGAGCCAAGAGTCAAGGTAATTGCCTCTTGTTGGTTGATACAAGGCTCCTTTAGGGTGGTTTATGGCATTATTGCTGTAAAACTGTCAGGTTCCCTTATCCTGACGTCCCTTTGGGGATTGAATGAGGACTGGAGGAGAAAGTCTTGCTTGCAGGCACAGCGAGTTCAGTGAGTTAGGCTGAGGGACAAGTTGGTGTCTCTTTCTGCATTCGAGGCTCTGATTTTCGCACTAGCTGTCACGAAACAATAATATATAACTTAGCATGGTTCGGAGAGGAGAGGATGATAGACTCAAGCTGCAAGGCACGAATCTGTCAAACGCAGAGCTCCACTTCATCTGTCTTAGCTGAACATTATCTTTTGCTGATGTCCGGACGGATCAGTTTGCTGCTTAGCACAGATGTGGGGATGCTTTCTGAGCACAAAAGGCTCAGGGTTTGTTTTCGCCATGTGCATGGCAGCACAGAGAAAGGAACATTTTTCCCAACATACATGGAGAAAACAATTGTGTCACTTACAAGAAATTGCCAGTTACGTGATCTATGATGCTCTCAATGGATAACCAGAGTAAAAGCACTAAAATACCCCTTCTAAATGAAATTATACTTTGGTTTGCATAGATGCATGCTACTGGAACTGCAAGCATGCAATGCCACGTGAAGTTACAAAAGGTAACCAAAGTGCACTCAGGACAGATTATGCTGCACCCTTAATCTTTCTCCTGCCTCAAAATCTGCCATATTTTAAAGGTGTTGTATTTTTGTACGCCGCAAAGAAGTAGGAGCCCTTTTCAAATGCTGTAAGAGTTACTGCTGTGGTGCTGGGGCATTATTTTTACATATTCAGTGTCTTCATCTGTGATTAAAGGTGCCTCTCTTTGGCCCTTATTTTACCTTTAAAGAATGACCTGACACACGTGTCTGAATTTCAGACCATTTATTTATAAATTATGTAATTGCATCTGCTTGATAAACTGGTCATCACCAATGTATCCAACAGGATTTGAACTCTTTTGGTAATTTTTGTAGTTAAAAAGTTTGTCACTAAACTCAAATCTTATTAAATAAGAACTTCATTGCTAAAGTCAGCAATAGCTGTCACCATCCAAGCATGAAATATATTACATTTGAAGGCCATTATTTTTTCGACCAAATTAAAAACAATTATCACAAGTTCTACAAGAATATCAACAAATTGTTACTGCATGTACTGTAAAAGTTCTTTGGATCCATTGTAATTCTTGTTTCAGAATAATTTTGCAAGGTTTATTTTTTTCTGCTTCCTTTGCTTACGCTAATGGATTCATCAGTGCATGGCTTACTTGCATTTTGGATGGCTGTCATGAGAAATGACAAATTAGGTTTCCAGCAGATCCTAATATTATTCTGATAATTAAATACTCCAACTTATTAAAGAATAGCTGTCTTTTTTCACATGTACTTATGAGGTTATCAAAAAATTCTGCTATTTTCAAGGTGTTGAGTGAAGAAAAGGAAAAAAAAAAAGTGAATGTTAATTGCAAAAGATTTTTCTTTTGTCCAGCTCACTTTTCTAAGACCTCTTCTTTTGGGAGGATGAAGATTTGACAATTTCCAGTTTTTAGGATATGTTTTGAAAACAGGAGAAGTCGTTTCAGTTTTTCCTGGTTTAAGTTGTTATGAAATACACAATTAAAATATTAAAGTAGCTTTTATGATAATAATGCGTGCTTGATTTTAATTTTACTTTTAGCTTTCTAATTTTGGATTTTAGTAATAAAGATTTAAATAATCCTAGCTAGTTTTCCCCCAAATACACTGTATATAATACTTTCCTCCCTTCCAAGGGGAAAGAGCTGTCAAAGAACATATTTAAATCAAATGTCAGCTACGGTTCATGGCACTTGGCTGCATTTGTACAGTTATTTTTATTCCTGAAATAAAGGTGTATTGCAAAATAATTTATATTCTCTAACCCAGAAACATAATTGGTCTGAACACTTAAGTCCCATAGAGCTTTTGAAGCTGGGACATGTAGCAAAGACTATTTCAGACAATTCTGAAGAAACAAAAAGAAACATTGCTAAAAGAAATGAATTCTGAGTCATCGGCTGTCAGTATTGAAATACATTTTCCTCTCATTGTGCTGTAATTGCTGGCTCTATTAATGTGATGTATTCTTGCTTCGGTTATTGCTGATGTTCCAAAGTCAAATAATTGTAGTTTTTTCTCTGTTTTTTTCAAGCAAATTGAAGTTTTCTGGTTTTTTTTTTTTCTTTTCTTTTGAGTCAGGATATTCCTCTGTGCTTTTCAGACTGGGATATTATGTGGGTTTTTCACTGGGAAAATACATTTTCCTCTTCATTTTAACCCCAGCCGTATAATTCTTATCCTCATTTCCATTAGGGATTTTTCAAGATAATTTGTTGCAGCAGATTTAAAGGTATAAACAAATGAGTAACTTCTGTATTGGTCCTCATCCTGTTTCCCATCTAATATGAAAGAGAGTACTCTGGCACTTATATATGAGTTTTTGTGAATTGGACTTTGTTGGGACAGCCAAGAAATATTGTGAATACTGTAATTTGAAAATCAGTCTTAAAAATAGACCCTAGAACACTGATAGAACTTTCCAGCTTTCCAGTGTTGCACACTTTTTATTGTCTCACGTAAATGAAGTATTTGTCCATGATAAATATCCAAGATACTTACTATGCTTGTACAGTAGCAGAACTTGAATTCCTTGAAGTTTCCAGATTCCCTGCTTCTCTGCGAGATTCTACATTAATGCTTGTTTATAAATTCTGAGGTAGTCCCGTAATTGTAAATAAATAAATAAAAACCTGCCATTTGAATAATTCAAACCTTCAACTGCCAGCGTCATCCAGAGCTCCTGGCAATGAAGTTCAGTGTCTAAGTGGACCTTTGGCAGAGCTAAAGAGAAAAACCTGTTAGTGTGTGCTGTAATGTCTGTTTTAATATCTGCTGCTGATAGTTTTGTTATTTGTGTTTTGAAGTGCATTATGTTAAGACGTTATGACCTTTGCTGGACACCTTCATTTATCATCTGAGCTGGACTTTGGTCTTTTCAGTCTTGGCTTGTTTCTGTTTTCAAAGTCTGCGGCTTCCTCACAAGGGGAGGAGGAGGGGCAGGCACAGATCTCTGGGCCTGACCTAAGAATGGCCTTGCAGGATGAAAATGAGTTTCCTCTGATCTTGTGTTTGTCTCCAACATTTGATATCAGATGCTTGGGAGAGACTGTAAGAACAGCACCAGCATATTTTCCCAAGCTGTTCCTGAGCTTCTACTGATGCATCACTGCCAGTTTGAGGCTCACAGATTTCCTGCCCAGCAGTGGCGATTCTGATATTCTTGTCTGGTTTTGTTTGTTTTGTT